>BROG01000196.1:247500-512500 GCA_030159075.1 Atrina japonica | reverse complement strand
TAAAACAAAAGTACGACGTATAATTTGTTTTAAATATTGTTGAATAGTGTTTTACGCCATACATCACAATCTATTTTTAGTCGTATGATGGCGGCCAGTTTTTAATGGCGGAATAGAGATCCTCGTTACAAAGTACCCAAAAAGGTACCACTGGCCTTTTGCAAATAAACTGGCAAACTTTCTCACAAAAATCAGCTTGGATTCCAGCGGGGCTAGGACCTGTGCTGATAAGAAGTGAGAGATCACAGAGTTTAAAGCGCGTTGCTCTAAAAACCCCGTGAAATTAAACATTTATACAGTAAAGTCAAAATAATGAAATAGAAGAGTTCAGTTACAGTATTGAGTAAATTCGGCTTCGGGCCCAGGTGCACGTGCCATTGAGGAGTAAACATTCCCTGTCGACCGGTCACATCCGCCGCGAGTCCACAATGTATTTCAAATGCAGTATCGTGTCTATGTATTTACTCTCGTTTACCCCGATCAGAGAAAGAATAATATTTTATAGGAATATAATAAAGGTATTATTTTTGCAATAATAAACGATTTGTTTTTTGTTTTAGTGGTATTAACGCAACACTGTACATTTGCTCAGTTAATATATATGGTGGCGATCAAATTATTCCTAATACATTATCTGATAAATTATGAATATTTAAATCTCTAATTCGATAAATTCTGGTATCGACCTATGTGAAGTTAATAATGGAAAATAGCAGTTACTATTCAGCGGATTCTCCATGTATATACCCTTTATTAGACACATATTTCGAAATAAAGTATTTATTGTTGTGTTTTTCGTTGTAGTAGTTAGAAGTTGTTGTTGTTATTGTTGTTGTTGCTGTTGTTGTTGCTGTTGTTCTTATGGTTTTGTTGCTTTTTGTTCATAAACACAGCTTACGTATGTGGTCTTTATACAGAAAACGTCCTCAGCGAGCGTTGATTTCATTTCGCTTACTCTAGGGTCTTCAAGCGTTGCTTGTTTAACACATATTGTCAGAAATAGCTGTGGAAATAATGTGTTAATTCGCACTAAGAAGAATCTTATGTCTAAACAAAATATACATTAAATATATAGATTTTTGCTTTTGAATTCTCAGCCAAGAAACGAACTAACATAACCTACAGTGGATTGATATACATTTTCCAGAGTAAGTAAAAGTAATACAAAAGTTCATATTTGTGCGAAAGAATCTTGTATTTTCCAAAAATGAATTTCATTATAGTCATATGGCTAACAAAGGGTTTTATCAGTAAACTCTGTTTGTGTGTGTGTGTGTGTGTGTGTGTGTGTGTGAGAGAGAGAGAGAGAGAGAGAGAGAGAGAGAGAGAGAGAGAGAGAGAGAGAGAGAGAGAGAGTATACTCAGTTGAAATTGAGATTTTACCAGATTACTTTTACAAATAATCACAATAATTCAACTATGCCATAAATTCATATTTTAAAAACATTCTGAAAATAACTAAATTTCGAAGGAAATCATATAACCAAACATGATTTTATCTATGAAAACAAAGCAAAATATATTGCTGGGTTAATAAGAAAACATCTTTTTTTTTTCTTTAATGAACAAAATTATTGCAAACTATATGTTTTGCAAATATAAGTTATATTTACTTGCTTTTTATTTTCACGCCAAATTTTCAAGCACAATCTTAATAGTTATGTTAGATCGATCAAAGTTATTACTATATAGATGTGATGAGGAGAATTTTTCAATCAAAATTGAAAGAAATTGCTCCATTTTTGACGTCACTGATATAAAGTAAAACCTCGTAATAATGCCCTCATTTCATCTGACACCTCGTTTAATGCCACAATTTTTTAAAGTCCATTTTTCCCATTTTTCTTTACAAATAGTTTCTGGTTGCAGTATAACGTATAACGGGATTTTAATATATATATATATATATATATATATATATATATATATATATATATATATATATATATATATATATATATATGTATATGTATATATATATATATATATATATTCTTATGCTGGTGTTAAAATTAATTCTCAGGAATAACGGACATGAACAATAACATTCTCTGCCAAATCCAAACTTTTCTAGAGAGAACTGCTAAAGTCGTTACTGGAATTTTTTACCTCAAAATATTGTTTTGATCTTTCGAACAAATAATTAAACACGTAACTATTGATGAAATCAAAGCAGTACTGAAGTTGAACAAATGTGGCCAAGTCATTCATAATATATCTCTCAACAGTGGCATGTACTCCTACTGGGAAAACCATGTCATTTCTCCCGTTTTCCTGATTAGGTGTGACACTGAATATTTAAAATGTGAGATTTGAACAAGATTTCGGTAAGCATGCGTCGATAATTGGTCCGCTAATGTCGATTTTTGAATTTTTAATGGCCTCCTAGAGTGTGCTATCGGTGGAATCTTTCAGCGTTAATAATCTAAAGCGTATTACATTTCTTGTAAAATGTTCTCAATTTAACGCATAATTTAGAATAATTGTACAAGTCTTCTAGACTTAAACCAATGATCTTGTAGTAGGATTAGAATAACTCTCTATTTGTAATTGTTATTTAATTTGTGTGTCTTTATTTACTTGTACTTAGTGAGTAAACATTTTGAATGTAAGACATTTGCATTTGAGAAATTTATAAAAGTATAAAACTAAAGCATTTTATATATATATTTACGGAATGATTTGTAATTATAACTGCTGATTCGGAATCAATGGAAAATTCAAAGTCATTTTTAGTGTAGAGTTTATTTCTCTCATTTTTATGAAATTCATTGTATCAAAACATACGACGTTGTAACTCTTTACACAACAATTCTGCATGAAAAAATTAAAATATAGACTTTTTGGTATCATCTACAACTTTTTTTCACTAAAAGAATTATCCAAAAGTTCAATCTAATTAAAAACTCTCTCACCGCTCCCGTTTTTCTAATACGTCGCGTAGAGGATCTGTTTTCTATGTCGCGTAGAGGATCTAACGCAATTCGCTATGGAGTCAAGTGCGGATGACCGCCAGTAGGTTCGACCAATGTAAAGTATAAATGAAGAAGTACCAACTTATAATCGAAACTCAAGTCCATTAGAATACGACGAATTAGTTGTGCAGTGGTCTCAACATGAAGAACAATTGCGAATCCCAAACGGGATAGGACCAGTTGTCCGGAAGGAGTCAGCATCCTCTGCTGGCATGCCACACGCATCTCCTACACCACTTTGATTCCGCAAATAAATACTGTGGCCTTTAATTGGATATTTAGATATATCGACGACGTTTTGTCACTTAATCATGACAATTTTCAAACATGTGCCGATTCTGTATATCCCAACAAACTAGAAATTTAGGACACAGTATAATCACGCTCACACATTTCCTACTTGGACATTATTCTTAATACAGACACATATTTAAGTAGTAATATCCCGAAGTCACCTATATATTGTGTTTATATCTAAAAAATGATCCGATATGCCAGGGTGTGTTCAACATATGATCATTTCATATACAAGGGGTTATCTACTTACTGACAAGTTACTGTCACAGTAGGGATATCGAGAATCGCGTTTTATTTCAACCTTCCGCAGATTTTCCGGTCGGTGTAATTGAGATAACTGTATTTCATTAAATGAAGTGTTGAGTTACCTATTCGATAGCGGTTGTTGTGTCGTCTGTACCAACTGTGACTAAGATTTATCCCTCATTTATTTAATTTGAATTTAACTGTGAACTATTGGCGGGTGTCACCGGTTAACAGGGGATGCTCACTTCTCGAAGGCAACTGATCCCACCAGTGAGAGTCCATAGTCAAACTTTCATACTAAACATGCAATACTAGCAAACACGCATCGGCCTCGATTACAACTCGAATCCAAAATCCAAAGATTGCTTATTACCAGTAAACCACATAACATAGATTTCCCAAGGTCCGTGTTTGTTCTATGTTCACCATTTTTTTATATGTATCCTGGACATCCTGAAGATTTACACTTTGTGTATGTGATATATATATATATATATATATATATATATATATATATATATAATATATATATATATATATATATATATATATATATTTATATATTTTTCATTTGACTGTAATAGGTCTGATTGTTTAAATTTATTCAATTTACTCAAACGTTGACTGATTATTCAAATGTTTAAAATTTGTTTTTTTTTTATTTCATCCTTCAGAATATTGGTTTCCAGTCTCAGAAAATGTCCAATTGAATTTTTTTTTCTAATTATATTATAAATTATAAAGTTCTGCTCACCAGTTTGTGTGTGCATTTGTGAATGCATGCGAGTCTGCGTATATTTCAACATGCCCGTATATATGTTAATGTATGTTTGTGTATGTGCATGTGTCTGTGTATGTTTTCCAGAATACTAAAATAGAAGTACCATGTATTTGTAGACAAAAACATGAAACCAAACGTCCTTAGCAAAGTTTAAAAAGAGTAGGGTTCACCTTCAGTCATATTGGTCCGGACACAATTAAACAGCATTATCTAAATAACAACTTATTTCTTCAAACAATGATTTGTGAGTAACTATTAAAACACAAATATTATTTGTGTGGGACTTATTCTGCTAATTCCGGCATTTCTGTTAAATGTATATACATATATAATTAACTATGCGTATATAGTTTGTATCTTTCATCAAGGCTTATTAAATGAATATTCAATTTCAAGGAGAAAATGCGGATGGGACACGCTTGAGCTAAAACAAAACACAAGAAATATTAGTTTTTGCGCACCTATTCATTAGATAACAGTTTATACAATCAAATAAAAGGCCTCATAATTTTCCTTTTCTGCAAATCTATCATCAGATTGACGGCTTAACCATGAACTCGAATCATTCCCTCACCAGAAAATTTAAATTGACTTGAAAAAGCAATTACGTGGCTTTCATCGTGCGACCACTGTTGTATGGAGATGGTATGCCTGATCCAATGCTGTTTGACGTCCCGCCAAGAATTATTTATTGATTTGGAAACACCACATACGATAGATGATACACCGCACATATTGACCTGTGTTATGGCCTGACGTCAATATATTAATAATTCTCAAGAGACGATCGTCTCAATTAACTCCATAACCCCTGAAAATCAATGGACCCTTCTGTAAATCTATGACTTAGACCAGTCCAAATGTGTCTTCAGGGGTGAATAAGTTAATAAGATTTCAGATTGAATGTAAAGAAAAATGGCATCATACAAGACAAAATAAAAAAGCTAAATGTTTTTGTCTGAAGGATATGAAATAAAATTGAAAAATAATCAGTTGTCACTAAATATTATAAACATAATACCAAAGTTATAATGCTCAATACGATCGTTTCTGTAATTTTGACTTTCATCATTTGAGCTCCAATGGAATCCTCACTTGACTAAAATTTGGAAAATTGTTCATGCAAATCATTTCTACAATTAAAAAAACTATTCTTGAAAAATCTTAAATTGCCCTCATATCATCTATTTAATTTGTTGGAAAATTTAGCTCATTATTAATGTTAATATCAATTTTTTTTTACATATTCATATAAGAGTTTAGATCAATTTATTATTTTAGCTATTTAACGAAGATTCCTTACAGCCCGAGGGCTTCTGACGGGTGTCGTCAAGTTTATATTTTTATATTGAAATGTATTTTACGAAGTTCAAGATAAAATGGTAAAAATTAATACCCTGTATAATGTAAGACATTAGTAAATGTGTTAACTGTAAGAAGTCCGGACGACAATATATAGTGATAACCGGACAAACACGGATCTCTGGACAATTAAGGGATGGGTCAGGTATCATGAATGTGTCAGCATTCCTCGCCCACCGACCAGACTCAAATAAAAATAAACCAGGAACAAATCCTGATCATAAATTATATCCAAACATTAGACCACTACATTTACCACAATATCCGCGAAACACCAATCCTGAACCCGACCTTACACACTTGCGATAAGAATGCAATAAAGGATAACTTTCTTCGCATGATCAAGACTCAGACTTTATATATTGAGATATTTTTTTATTTTCTCTCCTCATACTAAAAAAACAGTTTCATTCGTTATTTGTTTGTGTGTGTTTTGTTGGGTTTTTATTTATTTAGTTTGATCTTTATTATTTCTGATTTTGTATTTGAGTATTCTGTCTGAGTGAGAAACATGGGAGACAGGCTAAGAGAGAGTGAGAGGAGGGGGTAGACATGGAGAAAGTGAGAAAGTGAGAAGTTTCTTTTTCTTATCATTTTATTTTGATTATTTGTTTTATTCGTTTGTCCACGAACTACAAACTATGGATAGTACCGTATTTATGATAGAGTCATATGCTAATAGGGACGGTGTCTCCCTCAGGATACCTGATCCCATCTCGTTTGGGATTCACAATTCTTTATGTTGAACCAATTCGTATATCTAATATAAAAAGTCTCAGATACCAAGGTATAAATCATTAGGATGTCCAGGATATAGGTACAAATCTGGTACAAAAAATGGACAAACACAGACCTCTTGAAATCAAGAGGTGGGATCAGGTGCCATGGAGGAGTAAGCTTTCTCTGTAGACCGGTCACACCCACCGTGAGTCCACAGTCAAATTAAATACGCGAGAAACGAATCATCGTCACAATTGGTACAGATGTCTCAACAACCGCCATCGAACAGGTAACTCAACATTTCACTTAGTGAAACAGAGAAGTCACAAACAAGACTATTATACTAACCGTAAAATTTGCGGAACTTTGTCATCAAACGCGGTTTTCGTTATCCCTGTGTCAATAATTTGTCAGGAAGTAGTTTACCTCTGCATATGAAATGTTTATATGTTGGCATATCTGATCATTTGTGAAATATAAACTCCTTATGCGGGTGATTGTGGGGTTTTACTATTATAATGGGAAAACCTGTCGTATAGCTCAGTTGTTAATTTCCCGTCTGTGTCTATAGTTGTTAAAATGTCTAAGTAAAAAGCGTGTATGCTTGATTTGTCGCATTTTAATGGACTTGGAGTTTCGATTGTTCATTGGTTTTTACATTAAAACATGAATAATATTTAATGAAAGAATTAAAATACTGCAGCAATTTTGATGAATATCGAAATTACTTAAATCGAAAAAATTTCTGTTTAAAATTCATACACAAGTTTTCGATCTTTATATATTGTATTCTTAGAAATAGAAAAATTGAATGTTCTGATTATCCATGTATTATCCTTGAAATATTCACATTCATCATCACCATCATCATCATCATCATCATCATCATCATTCCACATTTCTGCATTCATTGGAGTAGTAATCTAGTTCAATAATACAGACGCTTATTTGAAAAAAAAAACAATCAAAATGTGTTTGTCAATGCTTCACCTATTCAAGAATTTCATAGCGATGTTTCGTAATTGTCTTATGTAAACACAACTTACAACTGTAATATTGCAGTACAAACAATAGCAGTCACTGATAGAATAGATATGATATTTTATATCTCAATAGCAATCACCGCAGTAGAGAATTTACAATCTAATTTCCTTTCTTTACTAAATCAATCATTTTTTTTTCATTCAGAAATTTGAAATATGCAGATTTCTTTTTTAAATTTTGATAATGTTTGTAATTGTTGGCAGAATTTCAGATATTTCACCTGTTAGTACCTTTGTACAAAAGAAGACGCACGTAATAGCAATATTTTAAATGAATGTAAACATGACACTTTTGTGACATCATATGAATATCACAGATACCACAAGTATAAATCCTCGGGATGTTTCAGGATATATTGTAAAAATACAGTGAATATTGAACAAACACGGACCGCTGGAAATCCAGAGTTGGGATCAGGTGCCATGGAGGAGCGGGCATCTCCAGTTGACCGGTCACATACGCCACTATTCCACAGTCAAATTCAAATGAATATTATAATATGTCAAAGTACCAAAAAGTTTACCTTTACTATGGACGCATATCACTTTAGTGCTATCAAGTGAAGGTGCAGGTGCCCTTTCACGGAATCTCGTGAACAGGAGATAAAAAGTTTCTTTTTACTACAAAACACCTTTAAATGCATCTCCTATTAAGTCGCATAGTGGTAAAAAATAGAATATGCCGTAAAAGACGCACTGTAAGGTTCTGATATAATCTGAACTCTTGTGGAGGTCTAGTGGTAAGAGGGTTAGACTCGTAAGCGGAAGGTCATACCGATTCCGGGTAATACCAAATTACCAAATACTTGAGTGGAGATTGTTCCTTCGGCATGTACACCCCTCACTGCATTAGCGACAGTCAATAACAAAGGTCAAATTTTGAAGCACTTCACCTACATGTAAAGCTGGTGACATCTCACTAAAAGTGAAAAACTCTTTCTGGGATGTAAAACAACAAGAAAACAAACAGACTCATATAAATGATATTATTATACCTCTATGTTAGATTCTTAATCTCTATTGGACAAACGTATTCACGTGACCAGGAACAGAAACGTCAAGTTTCCCTCGGGCGCTCCATTTTCCCTGTCATATTTCTTCTCATTCGAAACACCACTAGAGTTTTCGTTCTTGATACGAAAGTGAATTTTTTTTTTCATAAATTCCTTCGGAAATGTTGTTGTTTTGAATAATATACTCTTGAAACTGTAGTGGTAGTTGCGTTTTTCATATCGGTATAATAAACAATTTATTGCCCTGGTTCGCCCTCGGGGAATATGACTTGCCGCGTGTAAACGAATTCACATGTCTCCCTACAACCAGGGCAATAAATGTATATATACCACGTGTAACAAAATGAGGAATTAAAGTTTTGGGAAATATTCATTTGATTTATTTTCTGAAATAGTGTTTTACGCCAGGCTCAACAATACTGGCAAACTGTGTCGCAAAAATCAGCTTAGGTTTCAGTCAGACTTGAACCCGCACTGACCGGAAGTGAGAGACATCATGGTTTCAAAGTACAATGCTCTAACCACTTGACCACAGAGGTCCCGGGAAATATTCGAAATTATTGGTTTACGTCAATGAGAATCACAGGTACTTGTGAACATGACCCTTTTCTATACATCATAATTTGGAGATATACCAGAGAATATGGTCAAACAAAGGAATCCTTATCCTCATTTACCAAATATGGAAGTTAAGTAAATGAAGTTTAGAAAAATAAAACATTAGCCGTACACACTACAATCTTTGAATGTTTGGCTTTGATGTGTATGTCGGTGGTGACACTGAGACGAGATTGATTATCACTACCCAGCATTCACCGCCAAAGACCTGAGTCAAAGTTAGTTATAATAATATAAAGAATATCTTTGTATACAGGTTGTTGGCCTTAACCCATTCACCCCTAAAGACACATTTTAACTAGTGTAAGTCATTGATTTACAGAAGAGTCTATTGTTTTTTCAGGGGTTAACGAGTTAATGTATATTTTCACTACGAGAAAAAAAAAAGCAAAAGATAAGAACCGCAATGTTCAGTGCATTGTTATTTGTAGGAATTTAGATTTAGAATAGAATGTCGTGGTTTATACTTGGTAAAAGTGTATTGAAAAGTAACCTAAGCATGGATAATTGAGTTCTTAAATATGATCATGTCTTATTTAGTTATAAACCCATTTAAGGATATACACGTACTAAAATAATTTATTCATCTGTCTATATCCTCTTTCTTTCCATCAATCTATCAAACACAAATCCATCCGTTTTTATTTCCTAGTTTTACTTAACCATCCGTCTGTCTGTCTGTCTGTCTGTCTGTCTATTTGTCTGTCCGTCCGTCCGGCCATTTGTCTGTTTGTCTATCTGTCTGTATATCTAACTCTGTCTGCAATTTTATTTCTCTTAACCAGAAGGAAATTGTAATTGAACTTATCTCAATTTTGGCCTGTGGAAACCAGGACATACAAAATGAAAATTTCTTACATTAAAAAAAATCAGTGATTCGGGTTTAGTAATTCGTAGAAAACATGTTGATGGTGTTGAGGCGAGTGCATACACATTTTCATCAAGAAATAAATTAACTGGCTTGAGTTTATATTGAAATAAAAAATCCAAACGTGAATTACATCTTATCGTCTGTTTGACAAATGATATCCACATGAACATGTCAGGACGGCATGCTTCGCGTAACCTTTAATTTTGTAGATGCTCGTAAATATTCCGTTTTCAACAACTTATCGTAAATATTAAGTGACATTTTTGAAGAAAAAAAATGTCCCCACACAAGGACTCTTTCAGTTTGTGGTTTATTTATTGATATTCGTACAATTTTTGTTTCAAACGCACGATGAATGTGCTATTATAAAACGTGTTCATATTTCTCCATATTTCTATCTATGTATGTTCAACGCACTTTGTTTTTGGTTTTGATTTTAAGTAAGTATTAAATATATCGGCCTTTCCAAATTAAATGGAACTATATGTAGCGCCTGTGCCTGCGTGGCGCAATGCTATTTCACGCAGCACTTAACAATGTTTTAATTTACACGGTGGTGGACAGTTTTAATAGCGATGAATAAAACCAAGTAACAATGTCTACTAACCTTAAAAAAAATCGAACTAAAGCAGCTCAGAAGCCAGCATGACTCGAACCCGTATTAACGGGAGATTAGTTAATACTCCATTGTTTAAAACGCAAAGTTTTAAACCAATCCAATCGACCAAGGAAACCCACAACGTACCAGTAATGTAAGTTGTTTAAGACTACTCAGTACATCAGAAGTGACAAAATCTATAAAATATACCAAAATATTTGGGGGTTTTTTATAAACAAAAAAGGGATTTATAGAATAACATTGTGTAAATATTAATTTTTATTAAGTACTATGTGACATTTCAGTTCAAATTTTGCGTTAGTTTTCAATATTTTAATATTTCAGCCACCTGGAATGTTCGATGCAGTAAGACCAAGGCGCCTGATGGTAGGCCAAACTTGCCAAAATTGTACTAGCCAAAAACAACCCTTTAGTTTATGACCAAAATGTCCAAATTTTATCGACGTCATAATATCCCAATTTACGGTATTATGTCGATGCGGGTAATAAAACCATTTTGTTGTTGTTGTTGTTTTTTTTTTATAGTTTTTGTGTATGTAAATCGTCTAAATGAATATCTTAACTGTAAACGCTTTTGTTTTGATGTTCCATAAACAACGAAATGTGTAACCAGACGGCATGGGTCAAGGATCATCTGTAAAAGGTATAAAGATTGGGGTCAAAGGTTATCAGAAAACAGTATCAATATGTGTGTCAAAGGTCATCAGCAAACTATCAGTAAAGTATAGATACCAAAATGTCAGTGATATGGGTCAGAAGGTATATAGATTTGCGTGAAATGTAATTACCTAGTGACATATAGATGTAGGTCAAAGATCATCAAAAACACAATATAAAATCTGGATCAGGGGTCATAAACCAACAGTATGAAGATTTGGATAAAATGTTGGAGGCATAAAAATGTGAGCATGATGAGTAAGAATTCAAACAAGAACATTTTGTCAGAGTACTGCGATTTGATCAACTACGAGGCATGACATAGGGTGAATTTATCGTCCATAATCTGGTCCTAGTGTACAGATACTTTGGTAAACTTTCATTTATTGCATCAAACCGGTTTTAAAGGAGTTTCAGTTTTCTCATTCATCTCTAATAGTTTCAACGTAGTTCGGGAAACCGACCAAACTACTGCTGGAGATGGTTTCATGGTTTATATGCAGTCCAAAGCATACAAAAGTTGTGGTTAAGACACATGAAGCGATGAGCCACACTTGTTTTATTAATAACGTTTAATACTATGCTTCAATAAAGACTATATATTTTTTCAGAAACTGTTTAAGTCGACAAAATACACACTAAACCAGGTTTAAGCAGGAGTTCACAGTAATTTCTAATTGTCGGTCATTTTGAAAATGCAAACTTGGCATTTACTGAAAAAATTAAAGAAAACTAGTTTCAAACCATATTAAAACCAGAAACCAAAACTGAAACTAATTTTTTGACAATAAATTTCTCCTATAGACAATAAGAGGAAATTATAATGATGGCATACATTCCAGGTATTTATCTCAGCGATTAGAGTATAAACCATGCATAAGCTGCTTAACCCTTCCACCCCTGAGTATCTGCATGGTATGCTCTTTCTATTGTTTATGACCAGCCCATTATAGCCTTTAGGGTTGAAAGGGTTAAAGAGTCATGGAATATGTCAAGTAAATGACTTGAGCTCGCTAACTGTTACTTTTATTTTCATATCAGATACGAACTTTGTTCAGATTTTGATCGTTAAGAAGCTAAAGATGCTTACAGATAGAGCATCAACAACTTATCTATGTCGGGGTGAGTGATTCGGAAGTTTCTATACATTGTGTTCCGAAGTGATGAGACGATAATGTCTTCATTAGAAAGGTACTGACAACGCTTTGATATGCCCCACACAATGTTGTTTATTTAAATCGAAATGCAATTCGCATTAATAAATCTTCAAAAGGAGCACTTCAAATACGTGAAAACAAAATAAAACGAATCTAATGTATATATTGCCTCTCTGATACCTTTTCTATACGGCAACAGATGGTAAAGGAATAAAATGGAAAAGAAGGTAGCAAATCTCAAAACATACACGTTAGAGGTATGCCCTCGCCACCCAAACACTGCATTTACGCCGTATCTAACCTCAATGATCCGTAGCTAAATGATCCGCCATTTGTAGAATACCTCCATCAACACGGACAGCGCATGCGTGCACATATTGGCGTAAAACTAAACAAGCATATCAGAAGACATTATTTGCAGTGGGAAAACATTGTTGAGGATGTTTGACATTTTCCAACACTCTTTACGGATATCAGATTCCTTCTCATAGATGATATGTTTAACTGTTTGCGGCAAATTGTATAAATAAAAGGGATGATGATGTATTCGCTGTAGCTGCGTTTGTGTCTGTATGATGTTAAGTAAGCATTTCGCAACTAATTGCTTTGATTTTTGTTTTGAATGAGTTCGCTTCTATGAATCTCTGAAAACACTTCCTTGGCTATAACAAAAGCAATTACAGTAACATGTATGAATTGCATTTACAAAAACCAAAAAAAATAAAAGGAAAAGGATATATAAATTGATAAAAGAAAGCCATGTGATTAATTGTGGGGGGAATGGAACATGAATTGCACTAATTAAACACGATTATATTTTACCGGATATAGTAAAGTTCGAAAATAATTAAGTGTTGCATTAGTCACTTCCTGTTGGTTCTTTTGATAAAATATACAACATATTTGATAAAATCAGCATTGTCAGTATTACCAGGTGTAACATAGACCTGAGTGTTTGTTTATCGTCACAATTATCATCGTTGTCGTCGTCGTCATCGTCACTGTAGTTATCATGGCCTTCTTTATTAGCATCAGCACCGTTATAATAATAATAATAATAATAATAATAATAATAATAATAATAATTATTATTATTATTATTATTATTATTATTATTTACTTTTTCGTTGTTTTATACCCTTTCAACTCAGACAATTTCTCTGTTATGGCAGTATCACCAGCTATAGGTGAGCTGATATAAATTTGTATCTCTGTTTTAGTAATGTTTAGATTCTTTGTTGAGTCAATCATTCCATGACACATGACCTAGATTTAAAGTCTCGCTTAAATATTCGTGACTTTCATTTCTTGAACAGTTACCACCTGTATTTAAAAGTAATCCCAGCCCATCTGGACCCGAAATATCCCGGTGACCACCCGATAGGTCAAGGATCAATAGTTCGAAGGCCCAATAGTCCGAAGGCCCAATAGTAAAAAGGCCCGATAGTCCGAAGGTCAACAGTGATATCAAATATTCCCGAAGACAGAGCTAACTTCTCCATCGAAGTATAAGTGAAAATCTCTGGTCATTAGGCTCACTCGCTGTCTCTGAACCCTATATAATTCGCTATTGAGACATATATGATGAAAAGAATCAGTATGTTTGTGTAAATATTTAATGTAATAAATCATTATCTATGAGAGCGTCATAGTATGCCCAGGACAAAACCGATCTGGAGGGTGACATTTTTAACATTGCACTCACTCAACTAAATGACTTTTGTCGGATTTTCACAACAGGGTCACACATAAAAGATCACTAACAAAGAACTAAATAATGGAATCAATAATATAGTTCTGTTTTCTGGAATATTTGATATTACTGTTAACCTTCGGACTATCGGGCCTTCGGACTATCGAATCTTCGGGCTATCGGACCCTATCGGATATCGGGCCTTCGGACTATTGGACCCTTAAACTTTAGATCTATCAGACCTTCGAACTACTGGCACGTCGGAATATTGGGCCTACAGATTAAGGGACGTTTTGTATGTTAGAATGCATAACTTTCGGACTATCGGACCTTCAGGCTATTGGTGCTTCGGAATACTGGGCGGACACGAATATCCTTCTCAAACGTCGAACGCACTAGTATGGAGTCTTTGCGATTTGTAGATAACATTTATGTCTCCATTATTTTAGGAACATTGTAACAGAAATATGAATCACACAGCAATCGTAACAGTTTATTTAAAATGATAGCAATCTAAATTGCAAAATTTCAGTTGAATAGCTCTTTTTAAGTTATACGACATATTCGCAGTGTATTAAATTCGTCTTTGTTTCAAAATATGTAAAATATGTCCCAGTGCTCCAGATAATTATTTGAGCAATTTAGTAAAGTATCTATCAATGGATCATTTTCGAGTTCTTGCGTAATCAGTTTTTGGATCCGGATTTTTCTTGTGCCGCTACAACTTTGTTAGCCCTAGCGATTTCCGGTATGTGTCTTTGCGTCGATCAAGAAATAAATGCTGAAGATTTCAAGCAATAGATCAAAATGTCAAAACATTCCATCTTTGTTATATTGATCAGACGTTAACTTAATTTGTGTTTTACTTAAATTAACTGACAATAATTTAGCCTTCAGATATAACTGCATTTCATTTCAAGATCGACGCAAAGGCACATACCGGAAATCGCTAGGGCTAACAAAGTTGAATCTGCGCACGAAAAATCCAGATCCAAAACGGAATACATAAGAACTCGAAAATGGTCTATTCCAAAATTCAGTGTGTACCTTTCTAAAACTATTCTGTCTTGTGGGTATTTTCTAATTGGTTGCCAAATTGTGGTTCCAATCAGACAATATTAGATGAACTCCTGACACCAATTTTGTTGTTGTTAAAAATATATGTTCCTATTGATTTGTCAATATTCTTTCCGATAACTTGGCTGTTAAATACCCGAGAAGACATATTTTACAGCTAATAAGAACACCCTGTAATTCGTTACATTTTAAAAATTTAGTCGATAAAATTAAAAACAAGTTGTAAATGTATAAAGACACAAGAGTGAAACAAATGAAAAAAAAAAACAACATACTTTTAACCACCCTTCGACCTGATCATCAAATTGTTCATCCTGTGTCCCTAACGATCTATAAAGATATTTGAGCTCCACAAAAAATATAAAAATCACAGATAATATATTATTAATCTTCAGGATATCCAAGAGATAAATATACATATTCGGTAAACATTGGATCAACACTGATCTCTGGAAATCCATATATTGGATCATGTGCCATTCAGGAGTAAGAGCGAACGTTGCACGGTAACGTGTATTTTTACTAACATTGTGGTACAAAAGATTACACGTAAGGAAAGTAAATTCCGCATTGTCAATTCAAGACTTGAACATACAATGTATCAAAAAATAAAACACTTTAAAACCAAGGACCGTTCGGAACAAACTCTACTTTTTATCCTTATAAGTAAGGAAAATTAATGATCGGGTCTGATTCAGCTTACTATATAATATGCTTAAAGATAGAATTCTATTGGGTGTCTCACAAATTATTATTGACGATATTAATATGCTGCCTTTATAATGCGTGGAATACGCAAATACGCAGCTTAATAGGAACACTAAATGTATAACCTTAAGACGAAAATACATGCATTGAACGGATTCGGAAATCTCCAATACACAGTAATGCTTAAACTGTAGTTAAGAATTTAAAAAATAGAATATGTATACGCGACGTTATTTCTTTTTTTTTTGTCTGCAGAATTCTACGTGTCATTCTTTGATATATCTCTAGATTTAAAGTCACATAATTTACAGCGCCACCTTTCGTCAGCTGTCTCATCTGGTAAACTATGCTTGCAATTAATGTTTCTGTCACATAGACATCCATTATAAGTGTTAAACAACTTTTCGACACCTACCAAATCAAGTATGATTGAAAGGAGACGCATCGGATTGGATTTCTATGTGTAGGGCCCATGAAATATACAAGAAATATTTACAAACTTTCAAAAGGCCTATCTCTCAAACTCAAACACGTACATAACAGTTACAAATCCATAAGTCTATATATGTATGAAGCCTAATATATATATATATATATATATATATATAGATATCGAAGTATGAATATTCAGAATGTCCAGTATACAAATGAAATAATGGACAAACACGGCCCTCTTGAAATCAAGAGGTAGGATCAGGCGTCATGGAGGAGTATGCATCCCATGTTGACGGGTCACACCCACCGTGAATCCGCGGTCAAATTCAAATGAAATAAGCAAGGAACAAATCCCCGTGTAGTACCTGACATTTTGTTGAATCCGGATTTTCGGTAATACCCACAAAATAATATTTTTTTCTTTTTCTTTCTTATTCATTTCTACGTTAACATTGTAAAGTACAGATTTTGTCTATTCTGAAAACCGGATTTGTTTGAGATTGTTTACATTCAAATAAATGCATTAATAATCTGTCTAATCCGGATGACCGAGGAAACTATTACTAAAAGACAAATCACACGAAAAACCATGGTAAACACTTCATATATTGCACCAAACTGGTTTGAGTCTAGTTTAGGTTTTCTCAACAGTTTCAAACTAGTACGAACAAACGGACCAAACTACCTCCGGGTTGGTTGTAGTTGTTTACATGCAGTCCAAGGCATGCCAAGATGGCGGCAAAAAATGCTGCAGTAATGCGACAGGTGAATGACTAGCTGTTACCTACTTGAATTGAATAACGATTAGATAATGTTCAACCATTTTAAACCTACAGACCATAATAGACTGGTCTAAACAATAGAAAGACCATACCATATAGATATTTAGGGGTGAAAGGGTAAAGACACAGTGCAAATTGACAAAAAATTAACAAAACTCAGTTGATCAAAAAGTAAAAGCAAATTTTAATATATCGGCCATTTTGAAGTTGCAAACCTATCATTTACAACATAACTGCAAACCTAAGAAAACTGGCTTCAAGCCATGTTAAAACTATAAACCAAAACTGAAATTGGTTTTCTGTGAATAAATCCACTCTTACGAAGCAAACCATCTGATTTTATTTACTATTGTTAACGTCGGAATACGTAGCACAGAGCAAGAACATAGTCCTTTTTTGGCGAGATATGTGATCTCTGACAATTCTTTGTGAAAATAATAAAATAAACCTATTTATTTATATTTGTTTTTTATTTTATGTGGATCATCTATTAAAATAGGAACCAGATTCTTCTACATCTAAGGGAACAACCATTTGATTTTATTGGGAGGGGGCTGGGATCAAATTTGAAATAAAAACTCAGGATCAAATTTCAGAGTGAAAAAAAATCAAGGACAAGCAAAAATAGTAATGAGTAAAAAGGCGCTGATGTATTTATCTCCTAGTAATCTAATACATTGTATGTATATTTTTCAAAGCAGTTTTATAGGTAACTTAGTCATATACTGGTGACAAAAAAATCCAGGACAGATTAGAGTAAAAAATAAAAAGTAGAGAAAATACAGCGAAAAAAAATCGACAGCAGTGAAACATCCAGGGTAATAGTTTGTGTTCTGAATAGTCCGACTTTTTGTTTTCAAATGGACACATCCTCTGGTCCCATTGATATCTTCATAAATATAGAAAAATAGGGGGAAATCCAAGTACAGAATGCGCTTGCTGCAGCATATCAAAAAACATTTTTTTTTTTATGAATAACTTTACTGTGGATGGAGGGAGACAAATCAACACATTAAAAGTATGAATGGGTCCTATGTCTCTGGAGAAAGAGTTATCTTTCTTTGTTATCACTTTTAATGTTAATGCCATGTTGTTTAAATCGATAAAAGAGGTGAGTGGTGAAGAAATGGAGATACGTCAAGGTATCTATGTTCTTCTTAGTAAATAATTAGTTTTATTCAGGTGGTGTACGCCACAATTCTTCTGCTATATGACATTTAAATGGTGGAGGAGAGAGCCCGACTACGATGTATCCGGGAAGAGACTACCAGTCTACCGCACGTAAATTGGCAAACTTTTTCACAAAATGCAACTTTAATAAATCGTAATAAATCGAAATCGTAAACACATTATAATGATGTCATATCATAGCAAAATTTAAAACCTACAGAAGCATAAACAAATTTATAAAAAATACATGGAGATTTGCAAAAAGGTAAACATAAATGCTCAAGATTATCTCTCAAGATTACGTCCTTCATCGGTCGAGCCCGAATATATATATATATATATATATATATATATATATATATATATATATATATATATATATATATATATATATATACATATATATATAATATAAAGACATCATATTCGATCCATTGTTATTTACGTTAGGTTCAAACATCTTTCACCGCTATCTCTGCAACCGAGTTTTCATGTTCGGAATTCTACTAACCGCCATCGAAACATCCATTTTTTGTGAATGCGTAGATGGCCAAGTGGTTGGGACGTCGTGCATGAGAGCGATTGGTGTCGTAGGTTGAGGGTTCGAACCCCAGGCGGGGCATGGTGAGTTTGTAGGTACCTTGTTATTTTCTGTATCTGTGCTTAATATATATATATATATATATATATATATATATATATATATATATATTTATATATATATTAATCCGTTTTAAAATGCTGTGTACAGATTTATATAAAGTTCATATAGTTATCCACGGCGAAGTAGATCTTAATTGGTCAATAAAATGTTTTTGTTTCCTCTAGCGCTTTCATGTCTGAAACAATTTCCTGAAGCGCCAGAGGAAACAAAAACATTTTATTGAAAAATTTAGATCTACTTCGCCGTGGATTATATATATATATATATGTCTTAACCTTTTTCAGGACTTTAGAATTTGAACAGCCGTACCATCTATACGTAACATTATATTAGTGTAAAATAATCCGCTGACACTGCAGTATCAGTTACTGGGCAGATGTGGACCATAGGGGAAACCAACAGTCCATCAGTAGTTGCAACATTCGAATGGTTGTATCTGAATGTTTTATTTGCTAAATTGATTTAAAATTAAAGTCCAGATTCTTTATTGTAATGTCTCAAACAAATAAAATGTTACAAAAGGAATTCAATACATATTCAAATGGAAATCGCAAATACTATGTATACAAGCATTTGAGTTAGTTATGATCAGATAATGATAATCAAAGCAAATTGGCAATTGCTTACAGTATTATTTTTCTAAGTAGCTAAAAATTTATGAAATTTTCTTTTATACATCAACATTGCATAATGGAAATAACCACTTACATACTGTTGGATAGTGTATTATCGTATGTTGGTATAATGTTTTCTAAGAGATGCAACTTTAACATTGTTACATATCAAAAGTGGTGGTAACGATGTAACTATGTCAAAATTCACTATTACAAGATTGGATTGCGAGCGTGCAGGAGGAGGGGTATGATTATTAGTATATTTTTATTTCCGATATCAACGGCAAACTGCTGGATATCACAAAGAATATTGTTCGAGATCTAAATCCTTTTCTTCCATGTCGGACTTGATTCGTGGTTTGATCTTATTCTTTTGTTGTTGTTTCTTCTTTCTTCTGTCCGCAAAAAATATAACTGGGCAAATACAGCATCCTGATGCCAGCATCCCTGTAGCGATACCTACCGTAAGTAGCACTGAAAGTTTAAATCGGATTTGATATTAATGAAAAACATTTGAGATATAAATTAATGAATTATTCATGAATATTTCAACTACCCCTATTCATCCCTCATGTGTATCATTTTTGGGTCCATAGATTCCTCTAAAGGTCTGGATCACTTGTAATGGTTCATTTGGACTTGACTTGTGGACTCACGGCGGGTGTGACCTGTCAACGGGGGATGCTTATTCATCCATGCCACCTGATCCCACCTCTTGGTTTCCAGAGGTCCGTGTTTGTCCATTTTTGACGGATTTGTATCTGTGTCCTGGACATCCTAACGATTTATACTTCGGTATCTGAGATGTTTTATACTGTTAGAGAGCAGCTTCGCAAGCAAAGGGTCCGCGTTTAATTCCAGGCGCAGATCTTATCAGGGACATCTTTAAAACAGATAATGACTATGAACAGTCTGTTGCCATGACATTGTCTTAAGCTACTAGTGAACATGTCAAAGATATATAGAAGAAATATTGAAACTGCAAACTGTAGGCGCCACTTTATTTGTGCAGCGTTTTCGACTAACACACTACATCCAACAATGTACAATAAGCAATGCTGGGTATCGGTGGATGTAATTACCCATCGACATGATAAAAAATGGTATGAAACCTGTATGGTCCATTTTTTAAGTTCTAGACACCATTATCATGTTGCATCCTCAGATGTTGCATTTGGAGGCCAGAAAAGTTGCACATGTGAATCAGAAGATATTACCGTATCATTTTTATTTCAATGTGAAGAATAACCTATTTAATCAGAATTTTAAATTTAAGTCATATTGGCCTAAACGTTATCGAGTTGAAGTTAGTATTTCAATACATAAGAATGTATTAAACATGATCCTTATAACTTTTTGACATTACTATGGTGATATGTTTCTTTAACTCATCAAAGCATGAAAAACAAAATTCTTAAGTCTTTTTATGGTACGTGAGTTTTCACATTTTACTCAGATGAGAAAATTCTAACATTTGAGAATAAAATTTGTATTTATGGTCTCGTGCCCAGGTTGCAATCTACAGGGTGTATTCCTTCCAGTACATGATATGATCTCAATTAGAAGTCAAAATCAACTGTATAGTAAACGGATGTCCGTGCAGCACACACACACACACACACACACACACACACACACACACACACACACACACACACACACACACACACAGAACAATGAAGGATAATATGCGATATTTGAACTTGTATAATCTGTAATTCATTCAAAATATATAAAATTTGTAACCTTCGCGTAATTTTGTTTTGAGAAATCAGATAACAAAAATACGAAATGTGCAAATACAATCTGTGTTGGCGACATATCGTTTTCCTTTAGATGTGATGTAGACACCTATTTGAACTAGTTAATCGATAGCGCTACACACGTGATGCATGACCTAGCCATTCACATGTTTCCCATTATATTAAATAGATATATTGTCATATCCGGTTCACATGTGTTTGTAAACGATTCTAAACGGTTTGTCACTCCTTAATCTGTTCTATCAGAGAATTTCAGGACATTCTTATTTCATTTTAATTTGACTGAAATCACTGCGCTTGTGACCGGCCAACAGAGGATGCTTACTCCTCCATGACACCTGATCCTACCTCTTGATTTAAAATGGGCCGTGTTTGTCCATTTTTTACCCGATTTGTACCTATATCCTGGACATCCAAATGATTTACACCTTCGTATCTAAGACTTTTTATATTATACCATTTTCTCATAAAAAGCATAAAATATGTTTTTATTCTTCTGATAACAGAGTCCGCAATTAAGATGCACCGGCTAAAGCATTTCCGTTTATAAGATGTATAAAAACCATGCGAAACAAGTCCAATCGTTGACTTCATGGTTAACCATATCATTTAAAGTCGATAATGTGATTTTCGACTCAGCATTAATCAAAGCTAAGTGTACTCGACAATGAAACTCGTATGGTCTGTAGTCTGTTCAGTATGATCGACTCAGCAGTAATCAAACTAAAGTGTACACGACAATGAAACTCGAAAACAACACACAGAAATCTCTGAACAATATCCTTTACAGATTTCAAAATATATTATCAATCCTTTATCTTAGTTTATTCTGGTAAAATCGTATACATTTTAGAACGAGGAATAACAAAGTATAAACTGCCGTAGTATAAATAAGTTATAAACTTACCTATGTCTCTACTTTGAAAGCTCTTTTGAGGCTCTCCCTTGTCTATCTTACACTGATAATCAGCTGAAATACAAAGGAAGTTGTTATTATGTCGCGAAGACCATTTATAGACAAACATTCAATGACTGATAAATAGCTGGAAACATATAACTGGTCATGGGATATAAAAAATCTCAGATACCAAAGTATAAATCTTTAGGATGTCCAAGACACAGATACAAATCCGACAAAAATGGACAAACGCTGACCTTTGGAAACCAAGACGTTGAATCAGGTGCCATGGAGGAGTAAGCATCCCCTGTCAACCGGGCACACCCGCCGTCAACAAACAAGTCAAAGTAAATCAAAGTAATATCAAATAAATAAGAATTTCAATTCAAAAGGCTTCGACTATACTTGTTAAACTTGTTTGTTCATAGTTGCACAATAAATACGGTTTATATTTTAATACCGATTGTTTTAGATGGTAGGGATAATTCATATCTACTCAGTCTCCATTTGAGGTGTAAGTTTTTTTCTTTTTTTTTTGTAAACAATGCAAATTATAAAAGTTCTTCTCCAGTTAAAGGGCTGAAAATGCTATAAATAAAATGTTATTATCAATACCAAAGGCAGAGATAACAGGGACACTGCACATCTAGTTAAAGGGGTCTTACCTTTGTTTACCAAAACAAAATACCTCGATTTTTCTACTTTAACTATTTGTACTTGATGTATAATAACAAATAGGAGCTATACACAGGCATACATAATCATATATTCTTATTTCTTTTGTGTTAATAAGGTCAGATCCAGTGAGGTATTCATATACAAATAGTAAGGTTGAGTTAGTTAATCAATTGCTATTGAAAAAGTGACAGACCTGGATTTCGCAAGCAATTTTCACAATATATATATATATATATATTATATATATATATATATATATATATATATATATATATTATAAACACAATACCAAAGTTATAATGCTCAAGACGATATCGTTTCTGTCAATTAGACTTCATCAGTTTGAGCTCAAATTTGAAAAGTATGTGTATTTTCTAAAGATAAAGTGGTATCATATATACACTGTAATAGTACTCAAACGGTCCACCAGCAGTGGGCAACGACCTAGTGGTTATAAATATTATAAAACACAATACCAAAGTTATAATGCTCAAGACGATATCGTTTCTGTCAATTAGACTTCATCAGTTGAGCTCAAATTTGAAAAGTATGTGTATTTTCTAAAGATAAAGTGGTATCATACAAGGCCAAATAATATCTCTAAACGTATCTAGCCGAAATCCGTCTAAGAGTAACCACTGTAAAAAAAATGACTATCTTAGCTTTAAAAAATTTTCGAATTTAAATGGTGTTAACAGTGCCAAATATTACTTTAGTATAAGATGAACAGCTGGTACCGAAATACCAGATACTAGGTTGAGTTAGTTAATTAATTGCTATTGAAAAAAAATGTGACAGACCTGGATTTCCGCAAGCAATTTTCACACCTATATATATATATATATATATATATATATATAAATTTGATATATTTTCTAAAGATATATATATATATATATATATATATATATTTATAATTTATGGTGTTATGCCAAATATTACTATATATATATACTAGGGTGGATTTAAGTATTTTAGTCTGTGTTTATCTCTTTTTGTAAAAAAAAATAGTTAGAAAGGGGAAAGTGGGGAAAAAGCTAATGCCCCTTTTAAATTGGACAAACATAAACATCTTGAGGATCCAGGGGTGGGATCAGGTGGCACGGAAATGTAAGCACCTCCTGTCAACCGGTCACAGCCGGCGATGTGGGTCCACAGACAAATTCAAATAAAAACAAATACGGAGTGTACCTTCGTCACACTAGATATAGAATATTGTATAACTTCCAGCCAACAGGTAACACAACAGGTGAATTTTAAATAACAAATTGACAGGTCATTATGAATGCCAAACTTTAACGAATAATAAAATGTCGGATCTGTTTTTAATAAAGCGTCAATTTGACAGTTATCCTGTTGTATAAGATGGTGTATACACATATTTGAAATAATTAATTTGAAAGGTGCGTGATATGTTGTATTACAAATTAAAAATACACCATCAGATTTGTTATATCTTGGTAAAGACGCTAGTGGCATGTATTTGTAGTCAATAAAGTGATGTCAGCATTACCGTTTCCCTAAGTATGCAGATATACGACTTTCATTACTTAATCAAAGCATTTTAAGGATGTTAAGAGTGTCATATATTTTATACACTACTGCAGGATGTGTACAAAATTGACTTACATTATTATCATGTTCTTATTTTTTTATTTACCAGGGGTTTGGCATGCTTTTCACTTTTTGGTAAAGCCCCTAGAAAACCAAAAAGTGAGAAGGTGATATAAATATATAAAATTATGGTTTACTATATAAACATACACTTTAAGAAACACATCCCACATTAAATAAATGAAAATCGTTGAAATTGAATTTCTTAGGGCAGAGAAAAGGAATCTTAAGCATAAAAAGGGGAAATTTAGGGTGGCGGAAAAATCAAACGTGTCGCACAACCACGCTTACATAGTCCACGGTAATTTGCAATATACCATGCCTTTGACGTTTGGATTTTCCAGCAATGTATCAATGCAATGTATCTTCATAAATAGTCTGGAAAATGTTGTTATATATTTACTTTTCATTGGCATTATCAACTGCCTCAGTCTTTCCAGGTACCAACTGTCTCAGACTTTCCAGGTTCATTGTTATCGGGCTCTCCCCTCTACTGTTATAAAACCGGTGCCACAATATCCCTTACAATACTTTGTTAAAAATGTGCCGTAAAATTTTTAAAAAAATACAATACAATATGATTATTTGTTAAAAAAAATACATGAAATTTAAAAATAAAAAACATCCGAATTTAAAAGAAATGAAAACCTTTGAATTTGAATCTGACAATTAATCTTTCTAGAAATTCCACAATATTCACCATATTTAGATTACTTTTTCCGGAAATTCCTGACGATTTATAATTTAAATGTTATTTTAAAGGGGCATTAGCTGTGTTATTGTTTTTTTTTTTCAAACAAACCTTCCCTTTTTTACTTCATCAATTTATATATATTAATGAAACAGAGATATACACAGACATAAAAAATTCTTATAGTCCTAAATATTTTGTGAAAATTGTTTGAGAAACTTAATTGGGCTATTATTCACTCACAATTGATCAATTCAAACTATTTGTATGCATACCATACTGGACCATTTTTATGCCTTTATATAGCTCTTATTTGTTATTTTACATCGAGTACAAGTACAAAAAACCAATTTATTTTAGAAAACTTTAATATATTGACTATCATTTTAGAGGTCTGTTGTTGTTTCAGAAGCAGTCAATAATGGAGGAAGAAAGATTTTCAAACTCTTTCCATCTATATAAAATTTGTGAATACATTAATTTTTCTACTATCTATCACAATGTTTTCATATATATATATATATATATATATATATATATATATATATATATATATATATATATATATATATATATATATATATATATATATATATATATATGCGGGGGTGACTGTGGCTGATACCCAAAGCCTTTCATAATGAAATAAAATCTCTATAAACACTTCAAATATATTTCGGCCGCCCGACTGATATAGAAAAATGAATCGTATAAAAATACCAGATGTCATTATTCTACATCGAAATCGTACCCGGGCACTTGCAGAAAATTTTCCATACCTTTAGAAAATTAGGTCCCCAAGTGGGTCCTTCATGGTTACAATGTCGCCCCGTATATGTATGTTATCCGTGTCGACATTTCTTTAAAATGTAGAAGTTGACTTTTCTACGGGGGTCCCTTTTCACGAGACGAATGACAGAAATGTTGAAAGGGGCCATTTTTCTACGGCTACCCGAATAAAATTTGTGTCGTAGAAAAGTGACCCTGGGTAAGATTTCTATCGTAGAGAAGTAACCACGGGTTGCATTTCTACGGCGGATCATCTTTTTTCCGATACATCGGCCTTCATCAGTGTTCAATGATTGGTTTTACTTGGTTATTATCACAATTAAAAACGACTGGTGAGAGCTTGTTTTCTCCCTAAATATTTCGTATAAAGTTGTTATACATAATAGGGATATCTTAAAAAGTTTTACTCACGACATCCTGTAAAAGACGAACATGAAGTATTTTCTTGTGAGTCTTTTTCTGGGACGTTGCAATCCTTTAAACAGTCCATGTAAGAGAAAACGGTATCTCTACAACACACGGCCCGCCATCTTGTTCTGGTTCCCACTCCACAACTCGTAGAACAATTTCCCCACGGATACCAATCGGCATAATTACACGAAGTACTACAATTAAACCCGAGAGAAGCAGGAAAACAAAACATAAAACTAATACAAATGATTAGTAATATCTCATAATGTTTCATGTTTGATGATGTCGCTGATATGGTCAACTGTATTTCACAGATGTCAGTGGTTAAGACGTTTAAGTCATAGCATATAAGGTAAGTACTAGGAATTTAAGAACTGAAGAATTTCAGTTATTTAATCACTTACACGGAAAGTTCACATGCCAAAAGCTTAAACAACTGGGACCCATTCCACGTGCTAAATCGATAATTCCTGGATGACCGATCTGATCTTTTGCAGAGGAAACTTATCCAGGGTTTAGGAAAAAATATTGGAGGTCATTCCGTTATTGCTGTCAGTTATATCCCATATATTACTTTTCGTTGATTCCGTTATACGACGTTTATTGAAAAATAACGAGAGACCATGGAATGATAGATCAACTGATTTATCTAAGTAAGAATGCAGCCTCATGAAGTCTCTCTGTTCTTTTTTGCCATTTATGTCTCATTTTGTCTTACTTCATGCCACTGAGGCAGTCGGGTGTATTGTTTTAGTTCGTCTTTAAATATATTTGTATATTCCCAGTGTATCTGTTTGCTGTCTGCATATTTGCCTGTGTATCTGCTTATCCGCCTGTTTGCTTTTCCATCTATCTTTCTATCCGTCTGTTTGTATGTCTAATTGCTTTATAAGTTCTGAATGACAACTTCATCTTCAAATCCTTATACGTGGTTGGCCGTTTAGTAATTTCCCCAAGTAATTATAGAAGAAAGACAGTAAAGAATCAAGTTTCCGGACACGGACAGTACATTTTCATCATTACTATGATAAACGTGATTATATTGTCTTTTAATCGTCAACTTCCACAGTTAAGTGATAAAATCTGTTTTTCCTTTGACGTTTGCCTTATGTCGTATATATCGTCCACATGCTAGGGCGTGTTCAACATATGAACATTTCATTTACCGAGGCAAATTACTTACTGATAATTTGTTGTCATTAGCATATCAGAAATTGCATGTAAATTCAATATTTCGCAGATTTAATGGTGGTTTAATGATCATGTTTGTAATTACTATGTTTAACAAACTGAAAAGTTGAGTTACCTCCCCATACATATGGCTTAAAGCGTTCATTGCCTGATAAATTTGATTTGATTGCAACGTATTTCAAACTGTTGTTCATGTGAGTTTACTAGTTCCAAATACATGCTAACGACTTAAGAATTTCTGGATTCAACATTTTTTAAAACATGGTTAAATTAACGCTCCATATAATTTTGATCTGTTTTGTACTTTACTTGAGAAATCCCTAATTCTTGTGGTGTCAGGCTTTGGTTTCCACTTCCACCATAAGTTGCAAACTAGCCGCCACTGTTTAACTGTATAATTGATGAGTGTGCTACCGGTATAAGGTATCGTTAAATCAATTACACATTTTTTCATATTTCTGAACTTTTCTTCAAATGACTTCCATTATTATTTACCATTGCATGACATTGATATTCAAACATGTTAAATTGCCGAGTCAGTTATTTTGTGTACTAAGTAAATATGGTGACTTCGAGCCACCCAAAGGTTCAGTAGGAAGTATGAAAATATGGGGACCTTCGGACGCACTCGGACCTCATAGATGGGAGCAGGTGCTATGGAGGAGTGAGAATCCCATGTCGATAAATATTATAAACATACTACCAAAGTTATAATGCTAAAGACGATATCGTTTCTGTGAATTAGACTTCATCAACTCCAATCGGTCACATCTGCCATGTGACCACGATCGATTTCATAACGGTGCAATTGATGAATAACGTAACAAATCATTTCAACATTTGAATTTACTTTTCACCGTAATTTACAAAATATAAATTTATTTTTCTGCAAATTGTTAAGATTTTATAGTTTTCAAAATGGAATAACGTCATTGATTTATGTTTTTGAAAGAGCTCTCTTTAATGAATATATTAGGATTTTACACATTTTCCACTTTTTTAAATTCTCAGTCAAATGTTCAGTATTGATAAAGCCTTCTGAATATGTTAAAAGAAATATGTGTTCGATCTGAAATCTCACAACATATAAGGAATGTCATCTTGAAATTCTCTTATTGAAAGAATATTTTTGATAAAATGTAAATATATTTTATCCAATGAAAATGTCGCCCTAACCTTAACATAAATCTATAACTTGACCTAATAGAGAACTGGATTTATGAAACTATGTAATTAATTTTAAGATTTGTGGTTTTCATATAGTGTTGTACCCCTGGTTTGCCAGAATTCTTATCTGAAATGAAAATCTCAGAAGGGGTGACATTTTGTTGAAGTATTTGAACTTCATTGTACAGATTACCTTCGATGATTTGAAATCTAAATAAAGTCGAAATGAACCAAAATATCTCAAGAAATGCAATAGATTTCTTTGATAAATATAATTATGTACTTCTCATACTTCTTATGCATTGTAATACTTACTCTCCGAATCACATAAAATTGCGGGGCGGAGTAACCTTTTGATTACCATACGGATGGTTCTAATCACTTTTCCGTTATGAGAGGCTGCACAAGGTCAAGAAAGGTTTCACAAGATTCCACTCCGCCAGGTTATATGGATTTTACTATATCAAAGGTCAAGGTAGTATATTTGTTTGTATGTCCAAATTAATTAATAATATACAATGTCAGGTGTTAAATATAAGAAAAGTAAAGCGAGCGACACGTAAGTTAAAAACAAAACGCAAGCGCTTTCATTACACACACACACACAACACACACACACACATCTCTGCGGTGTGTGTGTGTGTGTGTGTGTGTGTGTGTGTGTGTGTGTGTGTGTGTGTTGTAGATCGTCTCGGTGAAGTCAGATTAAGGTAAATGAATTAAAATAATTAATACATTTTCAGACATCTGCGTGTTTTACTCTTCCAGATTAACAATAACAAACATGCGTGAAAAGGTGTACATACATGGATTTTCTGTAGAATTATTTCTAAAACATCATTTATAAACATACTACCCATCTTATTTTGTAAAGTTCTATTTTCTACAGAAAACATCACATACTTCTATGGATTCTATTCATCCTTTGCATTTTGAATTTTGAATGGTGTACGCCTCACTCAACAGTTTTGCAGTATATGGTGGCGGCCAGTTTTTATTGGTGGGGGGACCCAGGGGAGAAAACACAAGAAAACTGGCAAATTTTCTCACAAAAATCAGCTTAGGTGCCAGTGGTACTCGAGTCTGCGCTGACGAGAAGTGAGAGACTCCATGATTCATAGCGCGATGCTTAACCATTCGGCCGAGGAGATCCTTATATGAAATGTTAATGATAAACAAATCAAAGATAACGAATTGTTAAGTCGACTACACAAGCCAACAGGGGGGAAATCTCACATCAGACCTCGATGCAATGACGTTGACTTTCATGGAGTTTGATGTCAGGTGTTTGTAGGATTCCTTATATACTAGAAAACTGACATAATGTTCTGGATGTTTATGAAACAAATATGTCGACTTCATGTTGCTAAATTTGTTGAAAATGACGTCAAACAAACAAGCAGGTCATCAAAATATTATTTTTCTATTTATTTAATTTCTAATTTACATGACACAAAGAAAAACCAGTAAAACACTCAATATTTACAATTTTTCGACCCCTTGGCCTTTATCAAGTGAAAGACGACAATATCTATATTAGTTACGTAGGATTAAGTCTGCTCAATAAACAGTTTTTTAAATGAAGCTGATTATTGTACAGACTTGATACTATATAAATAATATGGATATTGTCGTATTTCACTTGAAAAAGGTCAAAGGACCGAAATTTTGTGAATATTGAGAGTTTTACTGTTTTTTTTTATTATTATTATTATTTTTTTTTTTTTTTTTTTTTTTTTTTTTTTTTTTTGTATTTTGTATGTTTGTTTTTTGGTAATTTTGGGGTTTGTGCATAACGATACTTCCCTTTGGAGGAAATTAAATTCTATTTTAATTATATATAATAATTTATAGATCCTGGTGAGAACTAGTCCTTGGTTGCTGGAAAGTGTACGTTTAAGTTAAATGATGTCAGTTTTAATTGTTTTATAGAAATATATTCTTGTCACATGAAAGTGATCAATTACATCTTAACGAAATGTATCATATGACGTCAAAATTCACTGAAAGTTATGTTCTTATCATTGCTTAACTGGAATAATTACAGCGCCCTCGTAAGGTCAAAGTGGTAAAGTAAAGTAAAGTAAGCGAAATAAAACGACTGGATTATTCGGGAAAATCATTGCTTAAAGTTTATTAATCTAGATTTCAGTATAGGTAAACAAATGACGTCTACATATTTATATCACCGTGTACTTAATGACCATCAAAATTGTCTTACTGTTTGTTACTTCAAAAAATTTGGAATAATGTGAGACATATGGTAAACAAGTTTTGTTTATCAGGAAGTATGTAAATGGTTATTTCCCTTTGAAGGCAATACACATTTGAAAAATTAAAAGACTACCAAAGAATTTATATGTCTGTTATAGTTTTGATAAAACACAGACGCAGACACTAATAAATCTATGTAAAATTATCGGTCTGTAGGTAACTTAACTCCGTTAGATGTCCATTTCATAAATATGTACTGTACTCTTGTCGTGCTTTCTGATCCTTATCATATAAAATCTCTCTCTCACATTTTTATAAACTACTTAAATAAAAATTTCAGGATTGCAATGAATATATCTTGATAAAGAATTTACATAGTTTTTGTCATAAAAATGCACAGTGAATATATTCACAAAAGTTTTATCTATAATCGTTTTAACTGTAATACATGGTTCCATATACGTGGACAGGAATCAAGTTTTTGCGAAAAATGCGCATGCGTTCCCTCACTCTTGAAAACGGATTTAATATACATATCATATATTCCCGTGTTCTTCATATATTCTTAAAAATTGTTATGTCGTTCTGTACCCAAGACAGACTTATGAAACATCTAATCGACGGAAATTCCATACCACTAAAAATCACTGATCTCATGATTCACCCTACCTCTGAAACTAGGTCATTGGGTCATTTGTTCATCATTTGTGTTGGGACTGACATTTACCTCTTTTATCACACTCATGCATGTCGGCGGTAAACTTATCCGCTTATGTTTGGATATTTCTCCGGGAAATATTTTATTTCCGGATAAACTCCGTAACCTCTGTTTCAATTCATCACCATTTGCCTCGGTTTCATTTGAAAGAACGTCAGATTTTGGCAAAAATTCGTCGTTCCCTTTTTCAACATTAGCATTACTGGAATCATTTTGAGATTGTGATTTTTGTTGCCTTGGTGATTCTACGTCAACTTTATTCTCGGATTTCTTTTCGGTAAAAAGGCCCAATAGTTTTTCTAAATTCGGTTTGATTTGTACATCCGAGTGAGGTATACTACTTCGTCGTCTGTTGTAAATTCTGGATGTATTAACTATTTTCTTAGCATCATTTGAATACGGTACGGCCATTCGAAACCTCGTTTTCGCTTTGCTACCATCCCATTGGTTCTCACGCTTTTCTCTTGCTAAAGCTTTCTTTTTACGGAAAATGAGAAAATCAATGACGAGCCACACTGTTATGACGAAGACCGTACTTCCAAATATAACTCCGACCAGGAAAGCTTTATCCGACATTTCTACAATAAAAAGAAATGAAGATTAGATATATGAATACGTTGATGTATCTACTATGAGTTCCATTTATATCGAGACGTCCCTGTGTTTATTATCCCCAAAACAAGCGGAAAAAAACATAAAAAAAATAATGTGTGGGAAAAATATCTATGTGATAATAAAAAAATAGACTGTATGACTGATAATAATAAAAATCACCAAAAGGGGGTTTGCACAGTAATTTGCTTTGGATGAATATCAGTACAGTAAGAGAATAACAAGTCTTAGAAATCGGACAACATTTACAACTTTTGCAAGGAATTAAGACTCGTGACTGATGATCAAATCAGGTACTATCTGCATGACTTATCTGAAACCAGGTCATTGTTCTATCCTAATTTACCTTTGTAAATATTGCAGGTAAAAGTATCCGTAAGTAACATCGTACTTGGAAACCTGCAAATCCTTATAGGTAAGCCAACAGGCTCTCTACCCGATTTATATTTATACACGAAGTAATAACCATAGTAAAGAAAGAATTATATCAGAATTCGATCTTAGAGAACAAGCGATATTTGTCTCCTGTTCTTTTCGTGAACATGCTTTATTCATCTTTTCTTTTGGGGAATCCAAGATATCTGTGGCGTATTGCATCCATTGTTTTGGATCCAATATTTCTTTGGCATATCGCATTCTCTGTTACGGGTCCAGGATTCCTTTAATATATTGCATCCTGTTTTTGGAATCCAAATTTTCTTTAAAATGATCCAAGGTCCTTAATGCCTTAATGTTGTTTGGTGTTTGCAGCGTCATTCTAACTTTGTTATTCATATATAAGGTCCTGCCTATCCGTGTATGTATAACAGGTATGTATTACCTGTTTGATAGCGGTTGTTGAGTCGTCTGTACCAATTGACACGAGGATTTGAATTTGACTGTGCTTGCTCAATATGAGATGCTTACTCCTCCATGGCACCTGATCCCACCTCCGGATTTCCAGAGGTTCATATTTGTCCAATATTACCATGTATTTGTATGTGTATCGCTTGTTTGCTTACTTTGGCTTGATTTAACGAGCAGGGTGAATACTTATAGTCCTTGCCACTCGTTCGTGTGAGGCCAGGAGAGAGATGTTTAGTCTGTATGATTATGTCCATTCTTGAGTGGTCCGTATTTCCAACGGCTTTTTACGTGCCATGACACATGTACAATCTGACACACTGTACATCTTAGACAATTTATCCTTTATCTAGGCATAGAGTTGTGTAGACAGGAGATGAAATGTCATCTCTGAAAATCTGGCACGACTGGGAATCGTACCAGTGACCTTGTTGTTGACGATCTGACGCTTTACCAACTGCGCTACTCTGTTTGTTTGTATGTGTATCCTAGACATCCTGAAGATTTATGCCCTGGTATCTGAGATTTTTATATATTACGTGACTATGTCAGCGCTGACATTAAACAACGTTGAATTTCACTGGCAAAATGCCCGCGCACTTTTGATAAATAAGGAAAACTTTAGTAAAGAACGTGTACATGTATTTTGATTACATGGAAGCAGGACCGTAACTGACATTTTCATAGGTTTTTATCAGATAAAGTTTTGACGCCTACCAGAATTATTTATGCAAATTGATATAATTCAGATTATGGATATCGAAAACTGCGTTTGATGTCAACGTTCCGCAAATTTTACGGTCCGTATAATAGTCTTGATTGCAATTCCTCTGTTTCACTTAGTGAAATGTTGAGTTGCCTGTTCGAAAGCGGTTGTTGAGACGTCTGTACCGACTGCGACAAAGATTCGTTCCTGACGTATTTCAGTTGGATTTGACTGTGGTATCACGGCGGGTGTGACCGGTCAACAGGGGATGCTTATTCCTCCATGGCATCTGATCCCACCTCTTAATTTCCAGGGGTCCGTGTTTGTCCAATTTTTACCAGATTTGCATCTATTTCCTGAACATACTTAAGATTCATACTTTGGTACCTGATTATTTTTATATCATAAAGCCAAAGTCCGGTCTCTGTTAAGTGATTACCTGTCTTATGTGACCAAATACGCAAGTTTTTCAGTTCCTCGGTACATTTCAAATAAATTCATATAATGTCTGTTAAACCGCTATGTAAATAAAATGATACGACACTTATCGCGGATCTCATAGGAATTATTTATTGTGATTGTACACAAATATATCTTTCAGAATGGGTATCACAACATTTACGAATTCATATTACTTTTGTTATCACTTTCGTGTGTAATCTAGCTTCGTTTTGGTATTATAGATGGATTAAATATCATGGTATAATTGCTACAATGTTCAGTAATGATTTTCTTTATAAGAAAAAAATATATTGATTCAATTCGATACTGGAAATTTGTTATTGTATCACCTAGTCTCAAGAGGGAATAGTGTATATGCAACATCACGCAATAGTGCAATGAAGAGAGTTGTAATATAAGTATCATCATCAAAATAAAGTATAAAAGAAACAACACTTATTGAGTTAAGGGGGCATCATATGCAGTTTTTTCAAAAATTTTAGTTTCCATTTTTACTACTTAGATTGATTAACAATATCAAAAAGGAGATATACACAGGCATAAAAATTCTTGAATTCCTATATATGTTGTGAAAATTGCTTGAGAAACCCAAGTTTAGAATTTTTTTTACCTGCAATTGAAAAATTCAGCCCTACTATTTGTATATGAATACCACACTGGACCGGATTTTATTTTCACAAAATATATAAGAATATAAGATTTTTATGCCTGTGTATACATTCTACTTGTTATTGTACCTCAAGCGCAAGTACCAAATGTAGAAAAAAATCGAAATAATATTTTGGGGTAAACACAACTAAGGCCCCTTTAAATGAGTAAAGCACAATATATTATATACGCCGAGATGGCGAAATAAGCCGGGTATACGTTCTTCAGTGTCGGAGGTACATAAGAAACAACACGCTTTTTAGTTATTTGAGTAGGGTATGTTATCACTATACTGAGATGCCGAGATAAGCCGGATATATGCTCTTCAGTGTTGGAGGTAAAAAGATACAACCTGCTTATTCAGTTATATGAGTAGGACGGTTTAGTTTTTTTTAAATTCAGTTGTCCTGATTGCCCCACATACCTTGTACAGATTGTCCCACAAAAATTCAAAGTTAACTTCGATTGTTAAAACAACAACTGTATTTCAAAAAGTGGGACAATCAGGACTAATCAAAATAATTGGTTTGCTGTTTGTTTAAGTGAATAGGACCCCAATATGCAGACTAAAATACAAGAAATATATTTAAAAACGAGTTTAAATTTAAATTGAGTCAGATAAAAAGTATTTTTCTATGAATACTTGTACAGTTATAATGGACAATTTTGCGCCAGCTTAAAATTTACAAAATGAAATTAAAAGAATTTTGTATAAAAATCACCTTTGATAAAATACATAAAATATTTTCTAATATATTTAATACTTTTTTCTCTAAAAATATTACTTTAAAAATACGGTATGAAAAAGATAATAAGTATATGTTCTCTGATTCAATAATAATAATGATAAAGTTTAACAATAACTCATTTTAATGAAAATAATATTATATATAATATATTTTAAAAAGATATTAATAATTTTGTTTATTTATTTTTTCATGCTATTTTCAGTTGCCCTGTAGAAAACATTTATTGATCTCATTTTTTAATTTTTGCAAAACATTCATTAATTGGCCCATCTTGTAATAAGATATTTTTCAGTTGATATATGCATGTTCACCTTACGGAAAAGATGATTCTTATTTAATGTATCAACTATGTATACACATGAGCTCATCTCTAAACTCCCAAATTCAGAAAAAATGAGGAGGCTTATTAGGCGTTAATTAATAGGGGATGCTAAGTGAAGACTGATCATAAAAACTAAATAAGTTGATACAATGAGGTAGAAGCTGACTGGGTGCTTTATATTTAAATGATGAAGAACTGTGTATGTTTATAAATGTTAATCTTGAGATTTTCAATTCTCTGTGATTAGTGCTACATACATATTTAAGTGATGAAGAATTCTGTGTATTTATATATCTTGAGATGTTCAATTTTGTGTTAAAATTAGTGCTTTATATTTAAGTCCTGAAGAACTGTGTGTGATTATATATGTTAATCCTGAGATGTTTAATTTTGTTTAATTAGTGCTTTTAAATGTATGCTGTATAAATTTGAATTAAGATTTGTAATATATATAAGTGCTATATTTTGAAAATAAAATAACTTAAAATTATAATGTTCTGTTTTCATGTTTTCATGTTTTCAATTTTCTGACATTTTCTTATCAAAACATTATACTTTAATAATGACTTGTAATTTGTTTATACAGGTGAAAATGTTTCTTTTACAATCAAAACAAGTCCCGATTGTCCCACGTTTGAAAGTCCTGATTGTCCCACAAAATTTGTCTTAATTGTCCTGATTGTCCCACATTTTGTTTTACCTTTTTACTTGTATATACCAAAAGTGGGACAATCAGGACGACACCGAGTAGGACTTACTCGAATAATTCAGCGCCCTCCATTCACTCTCGTTTCTCGGGGACTCGATGGCAACATGAACATTGATGGAGCAATCGGAGATCGACTATAACGACTTATATTACTCGGGTTAGAGTAGGATACATTTTTTTATAAACTGAGATGGTGAGATAAATCGGATACATGTTCTTCAGTGTCTGAAATACAAAGACAAAACACGCATTGAGTCATATGAGTAGGGCTAATAATAATTACAGCGCCGCCCACTTCCGGTCAAACTCCTCCTTGGGGCTTGAATGCGTCACCCAGTATAAATACTTCAGCTGCCCTGTGTATCAGGTGACCAATCAGAGACGTGATTCTGGGCAGTTTAAATTTCCGTTTTAAAGTTTTGCATTAAACAAAATGGATTTAAAGAATGCGTTCCAGATTATCGAGGGGAAATAATATTTGGTGGCCTTTCGTCCAATCCTCCTTAGTTTTTCTTAAACGTGTGTACAATGTGCACAACACTTGTCTGATCGCTTCATTGCTAATATTTGTAAATAAATGATCCGTTCTGTCTTTTTGCGTCAAGAAAATCTTATTGATAACCACAATGCATGGCGGATTCATACTTTCGGTTGAAGGATTCCATGGTGAATGCACTCAGGAGTTAACGAAGCAATCGTAGAGAGCCGAATATTACGACTGAATCGTTCGGGTTAGAGTTGGGCATAATTTGACAACGCTGAGAGGCCGATATAAGCCGGATGTCCGTTCTTCAGTGTTGGAGATACAAAAGATACAACATGCTTATTGAGTTATATGAATAGACAGACTCAACGAACTAGTTTTTTATCGGTCTCAATGCTAATTTACAAAACTCTATGTCAAAGTTAATCCCGTGCGTATGAAATCTGACTCAAAGTAGTAACATATGCGCAAGGATACGTATTTTAGACAACAAAATATGCAACCGAAAATAAACGTTGCTTTTGCATTCCAGTTTAAATTTTCACTTGTTTACAATTTTAAATATTCTGCACCAAAGTAAAACATCTTTTCCCATTCTATCCCTCCCTTTAAAAATCGTCAACCGTAAACTCTATAATTTATAAAGTGCTATACATTGTATCAGTTTAATTTAATGACAAACATTTTATTAATGACCAATCAGTTCACCGGACTCATTAACGCCTCCGATATGAATGACCAAACGCAGATGTCTTTCCAGATAGGACATACTATCGCTATGCAGTGGTGCCGATCGAAGTACCTCAGGTATCTGTTCTTCAGTGAGTTATGGTTATTCATCCTAAGCAAAGCGCATTGTGCGTAATACTCAGGATACTGTGTAATAAGTCATTCCAGGTTTTATCAGAAACATAATTCAGAACATTAATTTGCGATCTTACAGGTTCAAAAGGCTGTGCGAGTAACAAAAGTGGTATTCAACTCTGAAACAGAAATACATGTCTCCAATACGACTACAGGATTTTATGTTACGTGTATGTAGTTATAGATATTTTAAGGTAATGTAGAATGCTGCTTGAAACGCTATTTTGTAAAAAATACGTATTGTTGTTATGAATACTTGTACAATTGTTAATAACAACTTAAGTGGTAGAAATTTCTAATCGCACGTGGAAGGACCCAGGTACTGGGTTATACCCCCAAAACTTCGAAAATGGTAGTGACGGGTCTTTCGCCAAGCTGGCGGCATACAAATCGAAAGTCAAGAGTCAAGAAGATGAGACTTGAAACCGAGATCCCGTGTCACGATAGTCGTGACTTGGCATAAGTTCATAGTACAGGTCATAATATGATGCACTTTATCTCAAGCTTTAGGCCTTTCCAGATAATTGAAAATTTTTTGGCAGGATGTAAAAACAAACAAACAAAACAAAGATGTGTAAACCTGAACTTTTCTACAAAAATAATTCGCTTGCTATTTGAATTTTGGAGTAGATGCCATTGCGAATTTATGCAAACGTTAATACCTCGCGAAATAAAAGTGTAATTACCTATTGCCTGTTCTGTAGTGCTTTTGAAATATTATAAACATAATACAAACGTTACAATGCTCAAGACGATCGTTTCCTTCAATTATACTTCATTAGTTGATCTCCAGTTTTACAAAAAAAAAGGTTTTCTAAAGGAAACGTGGTATAAGACAAGGCCAAAAAGTAAATCTAAATGCATAGTCAAATGCGTCTAAGAGTAACCACTGTAAAAAGATGACTAATTTAGATTTTGATAAATTTAGAATTTAAACTGTTGTTTTCAGTTTGAAGATAATAACGGATTAAATGTCTAATTTGGAGAAACAGTCTAGAAAACCAAAAAGTCATTGTACGGCGGGATCCGTCCTCCGCGATCGAGTGGTTTTGGAATATCGCTTTAAACAATGAAGTCTCTCTTCTGTAGTCAGAACGAGTTTAAGTCCCGTTGGAACCTAAGCTGATATTCTGAGTTTGCCAGTTAACTTGCAGAAGGCACGTGGCTCTTTCCGGGTACATTGTAATCAAATTCCCTCCTCGAAAGTTAAACATTTGAAAAATGATGACTGCGATGTAAAACAGCCTTGAAAAAACAAACATTGTGAGGCGGACCTATTCCTCTATGCATATGCCAATATACCAACCGTGGTGAACAGCTTTCTAGGTTATGCCTTTGTGTACTTAAATTAAAAGTTATAGAAAAGGTGTGTGTGTGTGTGTGTGAGAGAGAGAGAGAGAGAGAGAGAGAGAGAGAGAGAGAGAGAGAGAGAGAGAGAGAGAGAGAGAGAGAGAGAAAGAGAATTACGTGGTGTTTCAGAAACATTACACGTCGCTATGCAGTGAAACTTGTATATAACGATCCCCTTCGGGACATAACAAACGTCTTTATAGGGAGATGGTCTTTATATAGAGGTTGATATGTACACAAATGGTACTATTGGGGACAGCAAAAATGGTCTTTGTGACCAGGGGGTCTTTGTACACAGGTGGTCGCTAAAACATATTTTACTGAGTATCCGTTTTGTTTACAATTTTGGGAAATATATTTTCATGAAAATTAAAATATTTCAAACATGCAAATTAACAAACATAATTAACTTAAACTTATAAACTACAGATTTCTGATCTCAGTGTACAACTTCTCTAATTATATGATAGAAACAGTCTTGGAAACTGAAAAACCATTGCGAGGCGGGGGAATGTCATTGATGACCTTGAAGTTTTGTTTTGTTTCTGTAACCAATGACTCTCACACACACTCACACGTATTCTATAAGATAATTCAGCTGAATAAAAAGAAATACTTTGATAGTTACTCTAGAATTAGAGTGTATCTATTATTTACATTGTACATTAAAGCATTACTGCTCTATTAATGAAGATAGTCAATACGAAATAAACGTAGTAATGTATATAAAATCAAAGACTTGTGTGGCTAATTTACTCAAGCATCCTTGCAATAAATATGTCTTCGAAATCTCTTCATTAATCAAATTCATTAAAGAAATAATCTTTCTTTGAATATTTCATTTTCATCGATTTCACGACAGTGAACCCTAAATGACGTATGTTTGATCATACGTTTAAAGATCGTTCGTAACTTCTTTGCTTTTATAAAACGCGCCGAGGTGCGATTCTGATTTATCCTGTCATTACCACTGTTTTATCTCTGTTAAATTCATTATTGTCACCAGGAGGCGTTTTTTCAGATTTCCAGACTCGAATTTATGGAAAGCCAAAAGGGATAGCTGATAAAAAGTCAATTTAATGACATTTTTTGTCAACAGGAGGCGTTACTTTTCAGATTACACTTTATGGAAGACCTAATACAGTAACTGAAGGAAAGTCAATACTAGTGTTGTGACATTCCTTCCAACTTGGAGGTGTTGGTTTAAAGACTTTCATATTCTCGACTTACGTGGTAACTGATAAAAGGTTTGACATTTCTGGTCTCCAGAAGGCGTAAACATGAGGGTTCTTCCTACATACAAATAATTATAAAAGGTAGAAAACGGGACTTACCGATTAATTTTTGATAGAAAAAGCACATTGATGATTGATTAATACTCGTCAAGCTACATACAGGTACTGCAAAACGCCAATAAAACTCACTTTTCTTAACAATTAACCATCAACAAGTAAAAACATTTCAAGATCTTTTTTTAAACAAATATTATCTGTCTTTGTATTTCAGGTTAGCATAGATTTGCATGGTTAAATATAAAGCGTACGGAGGTAAAAGCCGTTACCATCGGTCGGAATGATTTAAAAATCCCAAATTGATTAATCCAATGGCTAGAAAGCTAGTCATGATACTGGCAAACAATATATTAAAATATCAAAACTTATGTTTAATAAATATTTGTTAGAGAATGAGTTTATGCCACACTCAGCATTTTAGTTATACCATGGCTGCCAATTTTTAATGGTGGAGGAGAAAACCCGATTACAATGTACCCGGAAAAAAGACAATTGATCTACTTCTCACAAAATCGGTTTACGTTCCAGTGGGACTCGTTTCCTGACTTGACTTACTTCGCACTATAAAGTACGATGCTCTTATCACTTGGCCCTGGTAACCCCAAATATCAAATATAAATCTCCTTCCCTGTAACATTGTCAATATGAAGTCTTATTTGGTTTGAGTTTAAACGTTATACGAAAGTATGGATAGACCAAGAGGTACCTCTCATGATCTTTAATCACAGCCTTTTGGGGTGGCTACAATGAATATTGATTCGATTAAGTATGCTAAAGACATTATCCTATCGTAATACAATTTTGAGATTAAGGGATTACTGAAAACTATAAAGTTTAGGCCAAACAAACTTGGCCTGTAAAATGTTTTAATCGATGTTTCCAATGCTAGATTCTGAACCGGCCAACAATTTGATAAAACTATTAAAGTCTGAAACCCTTTATCTATTTTTATTTTATTTTATTTTATTTTATTATTATTATTATTATTATTATTATTATTATTATTTTTATTATTATTATTATTATTTTTATTATTATTATTATTATTAGTATTATTATTATTATTAGTAGTAGTAGTAGTATTAGTATTATTATTATTATTATTATTATTATTATTATTATTATTATTATTATTGGCGCTTTATCAATTTTTGGACAAGGTACATAATTCCGTCAAATCAGATAAAAAGGTGAAGAAATTTCTATTGATGAACCATTTCTTTCCATAGATATCTTAAAATTTGTAAAAAAAAAAATAAAGAACTGCATAATCATTAAACTTCATCATCAAAATTTAACAACCCAATTTTCAAAAAATGTAAATGGAAATTGAAATAATGACCTACCTTATCACGAGCTCTTTATCTTCAGTATCTAATTTGATTGTATAAACACATCCTTTCAGCAAAATATATTTTCTTTTTCTTAAGGTGAGACATTTGCCGGTATCTCGTAAGTAACACGAGTTTGGCCCTCCAATATTTGTCCTAATATCTCTATCACAACACACAATCGTAATGAGAGAGTGGATTTAAAACATTAATAAGTAAATATAGCATATCAATTAATACCTACACTAATCTGCATAGAATATACGTTAATATATATAAATAGTAATCACGTTCAAAACGTTTAGGCTTAGGTTATGTGTCGACATGAATAAATCCCATCGTTTGATTAAATTAATCCTTTTAACCCTATAGACCATAATTGACTGGTCCAAACAAAGGAAGTGACCATCTCATTGTATACTCAGGTGTTAGAGGGTAAATATGATTTAAAAAGCCAGTTGCACGAAACTGATTATGGATTCGTAAACTCTACAAGTGCTGGCGTAAATTTACTTATAGAGAAGTAAAGGGCAATTTATTTTTTTACGTACTAAATTAATTATTCAAAATACCAGCGTGTGTAAAGCTTGATTGGTGATCGATTGCATTGCTGAGGATAAAAACAAACCAAGAACTCTGAAACAAAAACAGTGCATTACATATAACTGAGATCATATGCCATGCGTGAACTGTGATTACTGAGATCATAATTCCAACATTAACTTTGATTACCGAGATCATTTTGGATCTTTAACTTCGATTACCTGTATCATAATTACTACATCAACTTTGATTACGGAGATCATAATTCTTACATGAACTTTGATTACTGAGATCATTTTTCCATGCGTGAATTTTGATTACTAAGATCATATACCATGCGTGAACTTTGATTACGGAGATAATAATTTCTACGTGAACTTTGACTACTGAGGTCATTTTCTAGGCGTGAACTTCGATTACATAAATCATAATTCCAATGTAAACTTTAATTATTGGAATCATAATTCCTACATGAACTTTGGTTACTGATATCATAATCCCTCCGTGACCTTTGGCTACTGAGATCATTTTCTATGCGTGAACTTTGATTACTGAGATCATAATGAACTTTGATAACCACGTTTGTATTTCGCACGAGAAATTTCATATCTGAAATTTTATTTCACACTTCAAATTTCGTACGTAAAATTTGATTACTAACGATCGTCTTGAGCATTATAATTTTGGTATTATGTTTATAATAATTATATTTCTTGTGTGAACTTTGATTACTAAGCTAATACTTCGTAAACTAATTACTGATATCGTATTTAATACGATAATCAATTTCTATAATTGATTATTAATATCATCCTTTGTACGATAATTCATTTTTCGTATGTGAATTTGATTACTCAGATTATAATGCGTGCATGTACTGTGAATCTTTTTCTCTCCATCACGATTTCGGTTTTTGTTCTATAACTTAAATGTAAATTGCAATTTCAACATACTGGCATTTTACAAATGTACATTTAGAAATGCAGCATGACTCAGCTTCTTTAGATTCACATTAGAAATACATTTTCACTGTATATTTTGATAAAAGCAATATGTACATCTGTATGTAAATGCTAGCTAGTTAGCTAGGTAGCTAGCTAGCTAGCTAGCTAGATAGATAGATAGATAGATAGCTGGATGGACGGACGGGCGGAGGGACGGACGGACGGTCAGACAGACAGACAGACAGACAGACAGACAGACAGACAGATAGATAGATAGATAGATAGATAGATAGATAAATAAAATGACCATGAAGTTTCTCACTCCTGGTCAACGCAGATTGGATTCCCGCTGGAACCGAAACTGATTTTTGTGAGACAGTTTGCCAGTTTACTTGCAGAAGGCGATGGTCTCTTCCCAGGTACATTGTAACTTGCCACTACCATAACTGAAAAATTGTTGAGTGTGGGATAAAACACTATTAAAACTTATGGGACATTAGCTGTGTTTACCCCCGAAATATTTTCGATCTTTTCTTCTTGATATACTTGTACTTGATGTACAGTAACAAATCGGAGCTACACACAGGCATAAAAAAATCTTATATTCCTATATCATGTACATATTTTGTGAAGATAAGGTCAGGTCCAGTGTAAGGTTGAATTAACCAAATACAATGGAAAAGGTGCCAGATAGAATTTCTGAAGCATGTTTCACAAAACATATAAGAAATTAAGAATTTTATGCCAGTATATATATCTATGCAGGCATAGAAATTCCACTACTTTAATGAACATCCCAAAGGAAGATTAGTGGTTTCTGTGTCTTTTGTTTTACATTTCGCCAACAGACTCTATTAGTGTTAGTGAGATGCCATCAGCTAAGGTAAAGTGGTCCCTTCAATAATACATTGTAACCAGGTTTTTCTGTCCACCATTAAAAACTGGCTGCCACCATATAACTGAAAATTTGTTGAGTTGTCAAAAACACCATTCAAATTCAAGTTCAAAAAATTAAAATACAGATATCCAGCCGCCTGCAACTATAGACCCTTTAGCAGTAACTGCGGTCCTGTGGCTTTGGTTGGCAAAATTATACAGATACCCGCAAAAACATAGATGTCGTTGAAGTAATTGATTGCTTCTTGACGTCATTTTCCGGGAATCTGTATCGATCATTTTGCCAAGCTGGCAAAGTCACAGGACCGCAATTACTGCTAAAGGGTTTATTGTGCCGTAAAATTGATGTGCTTTTCTTTGTAATTGCATTTCAATGCAGCATCAATAATGATAAGGAACATGGGTGGTCAACTGTGACATGGCTAACATTATTCCTACAAAGAGTGAATTTTTAAGTTTTGTGCAAACTGGCATACAAATCTCAATTATATATACATATGTGTACCTAAATTAGTGTGTATAAATACTAAAACACAAGATTATCGAGTTACTTCGCAGTAGGGTTCTCGAGATGCAAAAAAGAGGAAAGGGATAGAATCTATATCGAAACTGAGCTTAATAATTTTGAAGTGGTGCCTCTACAAGACTTGGGCATTCGGGTGAAATCTACGAGAACTTCTCATGACAATTAGATCGAAGTCCTATGTTATGTAAAGGGCCCTTAGAACAGTCAAAAATTTGGCTCCCTGTTTAAAGCTTGTGACTTCTCTAAATGAAGATAATATGTTTAAATAATGTAAAAATAAAGACGTACCAATGGATAATCGAAACTCAAAGTCCATTATTTATATACGACAAATCAGATATACAACATGAAGAACAATTGCGAAAACGGGTTGGGATCAGGTATCCGGTTAGCATGCGGTCGCAAATGTTACATGGAAACCTCTCGAGTTCGCTGACAAGCTGAAGCTCTGTGATATTACCATCATATTTTGAAATCTGAATGGCGAAAGGTTTGTCAATGTATATAACCGCGCTCCTGAATACTATATAACATTCCTGAGAGGGAGGGGTTCCATATTGTTTGACAAGACTTCCGTATCGACCATAAAATTTCCTTAGTGACGATTACAAGCATTCAAGAACGTAACCCTGTTAAGACAGTTTATTGACGAGTCGTTTGAGTCTCAGAATAAAACATTCATAAGAGGAGCATGCCCTGGCATACCGTATGAGTTGTGAAATGAAAACGCTATAGGCAGAAGAGGATGGAATATTACTACTCAGGTATATAAAAGTTATACAAGAGTAGATTGGCAAAAGGCGTTAGGGGTAATTTGAGTTTCACACACACAATTTCTGGATCACGGTTGTGCCCCCCCCCACCTTTTTTTTTTAGATATTAGGGTAATCCCTCCGAGATAGGGTTAAAATTTTCTTCAAAACGTTTTGTTAAGGTCAAAGCAGGGACGACCACTAAAGGCGACAGCTATAGGGTGAATGATTTAAACACCAGCTGAAATAAAAACTTTTCTTGCAGATCCAGTTATGTTGTGGATTTAACTATAGGCACCCCTCCACATGGTTTCCCATTTTAAATATTTACTAGATTCATGTACTGTTTGCAGTGTATTTAATGCCTAAAGTTTTATCAGTTATGTGTTTATAAAGGAATAATGAGACATTGCAATCCTTTCAATGTGTCGGTCTTAATTCCATCAAAATTAATATTTAATATGTTCTGTGTTCCTAACTAAACAAGAAGACAATAAACATAATGCTCACCTGAGCAGAACTAACCACGAAAAAGTCAGGGATTAGTTTGGGATCCTCCCCGGATCACAGTCCTTGGTGTATCTGTCAAAAGGTAAAGTCTTATATCAGAAATCATTGAGTAGCGCGAACACATTGAATGAAATACAGATACTTCATCACAAGCAAGAAAGCCCGCAGAGCAAACCCATAATAGATAGTTCTAACACGACAATCCATATAACACATTCTCTAATTACATATGTTGAGCTGAAATATACCTGAAATACGTTTGAGCTGTTTGCAAATAAAAAGATTTACAAAATTCCCCTTACCTTCATACTAAATCCTTTGACTTATTGCATTTTATAGGTACACGCGAATTTACCTGTGACAAATGATAAATGGCAGGTTAGAATTAAATTAATTCTATTTATAAAGGATTAAAGTAATCGTTGTACTTCAATCCTAAACAATCAATCTAATTCAATAACACCCAACCCTTATATTATGCTTCAAGTCAATTTTAAGTTTAACAAACTGTAAAATCTTATTTTCTCCTAAACTGTTGCATTTGGTAATTGATCTTTAGCAAAATGCACGGCATGGAACCTTTTGGCAGACTTTTGCTCTATGACGTTACAATTAAATGACCAATCAAACACATTTCATTATCATGTCACAATCAAATGACGTTAAAATGCATTTTAAGAGACCGTGTCAAACATTTTGATATGTCAACTGTTGAGTTAAACTTACGTACATATACTGAAAATAATATAAATTTCTAAAAATTGTAAATTTAGCATTTTTTGCATTCAATTTCGTTTATATGAAGGAAGTCAAGGTTTCGCGTTTTCCTAGATACAGAAATCGGTGTGATTTCATGCAATTGTTAATACACAGCATTTTGGTCTTTTTGCCAATGCTGGTAGACCGTTTGAATACCCGAGAATGTAGGTGAACGCAATGACTGGAATTTTGGTACCGCTTCATTTTTATACTGAAATGATATTTCGTATAAACAGTACTGTTGATTTGTTTGTTTGTTTGCTTTATTGTTGTTTAACGTCCCACTAAATTTTTCACTCATATGGAGACGTCACCAAATGCCGATATAGGGCTTCAAATTTTAGCCTATGCTCGGCACTTACGGCCATTGAGCAGTGAGGGTTCTTTAACGTGCCAACACCTACTGTGACACGGGACCTCCAGTTTTTACTGTCTCATCCGAAGGACAGCATTGTTAATTAAATTCTAACAACACCAAAAGCTGAGATAGTCATTTTTACAATGGTTAAGTTTTTTTACGGATTTGACAATACATTTAGTAACATAGGTTTAGTGTTTGGCCCTCAAGTTGTCTAGCAACCCTTTCTAGTTTCGGAACTGTTAGTATGTCTTTCAAAGTCGAGTTCAACTGATGAAGTCCTATTCATAAAACAAAGTACTGAAAGTACCGATACGAGTTGACGGCAATCATAAGTTTTAATGTGGTATACTGAATACTTTTTAATTCGGTAAAATTAGGTTTTACAAAAAAGTAACCAAAAAATCGGATCAGACATTTGGCCTAAAGTGAGTACTGATGGCTTATTTATTATGCAACAAACTACATAGATCAGTGATATGATTATAAAATATTGTGCTTATAAACATCGTTTCATCGATATTAAATTTCTATGCGATAGAGCAGTATTGTACCCTTACGCTATACTTCCTATCAGTAGCCTTAAATCTCTGTCAATACATGTACATGTAAAACATTTTCCCATCTTCAAAAACTGCTGCGAGTTTCTCATTAGTTAAGATCACGTGAATGAGGAATGACGTAACTTCTATGCCCAACTTCACAGACAGATATTGCCAATACACAGTAAGGGAAACTTGACCAAAACTCATTTGCATATTAATCGTGCGCAAGAATTGTTAACAGTCCCGTCTATCGCATTAAATGTCAATTTTATCACGAGCATAATGGTAAAATTCTAAATCAAATTTATAATATCTTAAAATATAAAAATCTCAGATACCAAAGTATAAATCAATAGGATGTCCAGGACATAGATACAAATCCGGTAAAAATGGACAAACACGGACCTCTGGAAACCAAGAGGTGGGATCAGGTGCCATGGAGGAGTAAGCATCCCCTGTCGACCGGTCACACCCGCCGTGAGTCCACAGTCAAGTCCAATGAAACACGTGAGGAGTGTATCCTCGTCACAATTGGTACAGACGTCTCAACAACCGCCAACGAAAAGGCAACTCAACATTTCACTTAGTGAAACAGAGTAGTCGCAAACAAGACTACCATACCGACCATAAAATTTGCGGAACGTTGACATTAAACGCGGTTTTCGATATCCCTGTGTCAATAATTTGTCAGTGAGTAGTTTACCTCTGTATATGAAATCTTCATATGTTGTGCACGCCCTGGCATATCGGATCATTTGTGAAATATGCAGACTCCATATGCAGGTGAGTGAGGGATATTACTACTTAAATGTGGAAAATTTACGATGGGAAAGCCGAAATCGTCGCGTTTATCGTATAGCTTGGTTGCTAATTTCCCGTCTGTGTTGATATTAAGTAAAATGTCTAAGTATGAAGCGTGTGTACTTGATTCTGTTGTATCTTTAATTTCTAGTTCGCTGGGATATATCGCATTGACATATGTATGAAAATTGTCATTATTAATTGACAAAACGTCGTCGATATATCTAAATGTCAAATTAAAGGACACCGCTAACTTTTTCTTCTTTTGATTCAGCAGTTTCTGAATGAAGTCTGCTTCGTATGAATAAAGGAACAGGTCGGCCAATAAAGGAGCACAATTGGTTCCCATAGGAATGCCGACAGTTTGTTGAAAGACCACGTCTCTGAACATTACAAATATATTGTCTATTAGAAATTCCAGCATGTTTTTTATATCAACTTCAGTATACTTATGTGTAGAATCAGAGTGGTGTTTGACGAAATAAGTATCCTGATAGCCCAATCACTAGATATTTAAATTTTCGGGTACCACCTTTAGTGAAAAAGCAGTTGTCTATGATGCTAAAAAGCCTTTCTTTTAATTTTTTATGTGGAATAGTAGTGTAAAGAGTTGAGAAATCATAAGTTTTGATACTGTGAATTCGAGAAAAATTATGTGCCTTCAAATTTTCTAAAAGCTGTTTAGAATTTTTAAGTATCCACATCTGATTTACACCGCTTCTGGAATAAGCAACTGTACAGTATTTTTGAAGTTTCTCCTTAACAGCTGTCAATATCTTGGTAAGGAGTAAAGATAAAGGTTTGGTAGAACATTTGCTGGATCCTGCTATGTATCTTGCTTATATGGGTTTTTATGAAGTTTAGGTATCCAGTATAAATGTGGTAGCTCGAAATCGGTCTCCGTTGTAGGTATATCAAATGAGTGTAATACGGACACGTGATTTTGAAGGATCTCGTCCTTTGAAAGTGAGCTACGTGTGTATGTAGGATTTCCAGAATTCGTATTAAACCCAAGTTCTTCTAATAAACAATTATAGTAATGTGCCTTACAAATAAAAACTATATTATTTGAGGCTTTGTCTGCTGGTACCAGTACATATTGGTCATGTAACCTATCCAGTTCAGTTACTACTTCTGGATCATTAAATACAGAGGGATAACGTGTTTTCATAGTCCCTTTAAGTTTTCGAATACGAGATTTTATCAACCATCGTATGGCTTTCAGCCATTCAGACAAAGTGTCTGGTTCTTCGTCTTCATGTTTGACCCATCGTCTGGCATAATCTTCGACAGAATCCATAACTAAACTGAAATTCTGACGCCAATTAAAGGAACGGGCTTCCCGGTATTTAGGGCCCCTTAAAATAAGATTTTTGAGGCTTTCATTTTCAACAATAGAAACGTCGCCGGTAATGACATGCCCGATAGTATTGTATTGGAAAGGAGATGAAGCACATGAACATGTGACAGTGTTGTGTAGAAGATGGTTGATGTCTAGGCACTGCAAAAACCGGTTTGTAATTGAATAGCTTGGGATGCGATGCTAGGTGTATAGCTATATGAAATGCAAGGCGTGCTCTTCAGTTTAAAATATGGTGGAATACAGGACTGAACTTTTTTGTGATTTAGAACATTGCCAATGTTTAAAGCGTCTATGCCTTTATTTGTAAATTTAAGTTTAAGGAAAAGACGTCGAACTGACCTTTAATAGCTTATATTTCAATAAGTCTTGTAGACCTACATTTTTCGGCAAATTGTTACTATATTTCCGTAATTTTAAAAAGCAAAAATGTACGAATAAAAGTGTGGTTTGGAATTTTCAATCTTGAAGTTGAGTTTACGTTGCTCAAATGCATGTGTAATTTTGTGTTACTATAATGTGTTATTAACCCCATACTGCAAAATGTGCTTTGACTTGTTCTCAATAAACAACTTACATAACATATCTGCGTTGATGTTCCATCAACTCGTAAAAACGATCGTCTTAAGTGTTTATTGTTCATTTTTTTTCTTTCCTTTTGCCGTTGTTGTTTAAAATCTATAACTGATATTCTGTTTAATGTTTATTACATATATTATTGTTCTACTTATCATGTCAAATTCAAAATCATCATTAATTACTAATTAATATTTCGAAACTAATTATTATTATTAGTATACTCTTTCGACACTGACTCTTCCGACTAGTATTACAGCTAATATGTTTCTCTAAACTACGAAAGATTTGGACAAATTCTTTGCATAAATCATAGATGTTGAGATTTACAGCATCTTTCAGAATGGAAATTTAATAAAAACTAAGAAACAAGCTGATATATAAATTCATATTTCAAATCAATGAAAATCTTAAAGAAAATTATACTAAGAAAAACAAGTAACGCAAAAAGTATGCTTTGGTATCTACTTGATGCCAACCACTGAGACAGATACAAACACACGTCTTAGATACTAGCAAAATTTTAAAGCATACGGTGTATATGATATCATTGCTGTTTGTACGCTAAACGCAACAATATTTTGTTATATGGTGGGTGTAGTTCAGCTTAATGACGAAGAGAACACAGGTACACTCCGGTTACAAAGTGCCTGGGAAGAGACCAGCGGCGTTTCGCCGGTAAACTACCACACAAGTTCAGGTTAGATTCTAGTGGGGTTCAAACCCGCGCTGGCTAGAGGTAAGACTATATAGCCATGGACGCCTCTAATAGTTTTAAAGCGCTGGAATTAAAGCATATTTCTCGGCCAACCAGATTTGTACCTGGACATCCTATATATTTATACTTTGGTATCCGAGATTTTTTTTATATATATTCCAAGTTTTATAAAAAAATATATAAATGGATCTTTATAAAATATCACGTTTAAGACTTCCTACTGTTACGAATTTGCCTCTTCGTATGGGTTGTGGAATATTCAACATAAATGTCTTCTGAAACAGTCGGTGGGATTTAAGATCAATTGATTAGAGCATCGAGCTTAAAACCACAATGTGTAAAGTCATAGTGGGTTCGGCATTAAACTGATTTTGTGAGAAAGTTTACATGTGGAAGGCCTGTAGACTCTCCACAGGTATACTGTTTCATCCTCCTCTACATAACCCCCAAGTTGTTGGGTGTGCCGTTACCAATATTTAAACAATATAAAAATTTCAGATACCAAAGTAAAAATCAATAGAATGTCCAGGACATAGACACAAATCCGGTAAAAATGGACAAACACGGACCTCTGGAAACCAAGAGGTGGGACCAGGTGCCATGGAGGAGTAAGCATCCCCTGTCGACCGGTCACACCCGCCGTGAGTCCACAGTCAAGTTCAATGAAACAAGTGAGGAGTGTATCCTCGTCACAATTGGTACAGACGTCTCAACAACCGCCAACGAAAAGGCAACTCAACATTTCACTTAGTGAAACAGAGTAGTCGCAAACAAGACTATTATACCGACCGTAAAATTTGCGGAACGTTGACATTAAACGCGGTTTTCGATATCCCTGTGTCAATAATAACAAATAAACAAACAAAAGCATAGTAATCTAACCAGACTATTTGTGCATTGTATAATATAAATTTTAATATTTTTCATATCGTACATTTTACAATATACAATAAAAAGACAATGTTGAATGTATATATAAATGTTTGTTTACATCGGCTCTGTAAAGAAGTACAGAAATTATCATTAGTCAGATCAAGTTCCCAGATTCATAGAGTTTCAATAACACAGAAAATGTACATTTTTGGAACAAAGAAGCAAAAAAAAAACCAAGTTCTACATGAAAAGCAAACCTGGTATAAGTGAAAGTCGGTAAACATGTAAATACACAATAACTCTTTCATACATAAACGTATTTATCTGTACCCAAAATTACAATTTATATTTCTCTCTCAAAACCCTCCATACAATCTGCATATCTTGGTCAAATTGTGTCGAACTAGAGACCAATAAGCTGACAAAGGTAACTCCAGATACTGTTAATGGATACTAGTAGCTTTATAATAGCCACGATCTCAAATGATTTATGATCAAAATAATAAAACTTATGGTGAAATACGAGTATAATAAAATACAAGTATAATCAGTTTTTCCTTAATTTTCTACTTGCGGTTCATCCCAGTCGATACAAATTAGATCGTTAGTTTCCAAAACATAATTACAGTTTTGCAAGAGTATTTGTTGATTAAGGTCTTATAAAGAATAAACAGTTTCACCATACTTGCAGTCCTGTTATTTTAGATGGCAAAATTATACAAAGATCAAATAAAATGGTCACGTCCTCAAAATACTGACTCTTGACATCATTTTATGGTAATCTATTTCATTTTGCCATCAAAGTAACTGGTCCCCGGTTATCATGAAAAGGTACATTGTCCACGTTACAGTGATTTAAATACTGGTCACGCCAAACATACCATGAACACCATTACTGGGTTTTAGTCCTGAAAGCATTCATACTTTTTATCAAATGTCTAGCCAAGGAATTCTCTCTGACTACTTAACGTTTACACAATGAAAACCCTTGTTCTTGCAAATGTTCAGAAAACGTGATGGGCTTTATAAACATATAAAGATACAGATCATTATATACTGGAACTTACTGCGGCCAATTTATGAAAACTATTTCTACTTAAAAGACGTTCACAAACCTACAAGAGAAAAACATTGGGGATGAATATAAAAATACAGTACAAAAGATGCTAGGTTGTGTCTTCTGTTGAGACACAATTAGAAAATAGAAAAATAGAAAAGGAATCAACAAATTTACTGACAAACAAAAAAAAACCATAAAAAACAACAATTAAAACATTGGAGTATGTGCATCAGGAAAATGGTATTGTACAAGGTAGGAACCACAATATTTGATTGGCAATCTAATTTATATTTCATAATTGTTAAATTTTGAATTACAGAATTGTTAAATAATCGTTTTGCAGAATGTTCCGTCGTAGTTTTATGACGATAAGATCCCCAAGTTGTCTTAAATTATTTCAGTATCCAGCCATTTAATTTTTAATTTAATTTTCTAAACCTAAGATAACGTAACATGCCGAGCGTATCTCATCTGATTGTCACCCATCAAGATACTGACCATGCTCGCCATTGCTTAACTTCAGTACATGGATATAAACGCTAACTGTCCAGCCACAACAGCAAGCTGATGGACTAGACAGTTAATCTGCCTATACCCATGACTGTTACACTACCCCTTCTGCCAACAAGCTTCATCCCATGACTGTTAAATGTAGTCATCTTTTTACAGAGGTTACTCTTGGACGGATTTCGGCTATGCTTTTAGATTTATTATGTGACCTTTATGATATCACTTTCTCTTTAGAAAATATATATACATTTTAGATTGGAGCTCAACTGTTGAAAGTGTAATGGCAGAAACAATCGTCTTGAGCATTACAACTTTGGTATGTTTAATATATTTATCTACCAAATTTTTCAAAATACCATAGTCCCAGTTCTGACTTAAGCTGTGTTCTAATTCATAACGCCCAGTTGAATGAATTTCATGACAAATTCAAAGATTTAAAAAAATACATGAATTAACATTATTTTAAATAAATCTATTTGTTTAAAAATATTGCCAATTTCATACAAAAATATAATAAAAAAGCTTCACATCATGTGATTAGCGTGCCTAGCACATTTGGCAGGGTACAGATCTAATTACATACTGGTTACTGGTTCATGACACATTCAGGATTTGCTATTTTTAACTTCTTCAACTACGACAACTGAGAAAGTAGGGCAGCTGCCCTAGCAAGAAGACATAACCCCCTTCCCATCCTAAACATGTGTATGAGGGTGATACAACTGATGAATTGCAAGATAAATAAATACAATAAATGCAACCCCATTCTCCCCCCCCACAATATTAAATAACATGAATGCTATATAAAATAAACTCACATCATTTACTTGTAAATCATTAAATAATTTTACACAAAAAAATAGACTCAATACCCTTCCCACCCTCAACATTTATATGAATGCTATATAAAATTACCTCAGAACATCAACTTCTAATAAATAAATAAAAAAAAGACATAAGCCTGTATGAATGCCATATAAATTGACTTTACATCACAAGACAAATAAATACAAAAGACACAATTCCCTTCCCTACCCTCAACGTATTTCAAGTCAATGACTTATTTTCTGAGAGGGACTTACTAATGGGGAGAAAATTTCCTGCAAGACTGTTTACGAAAGAAACAAGAAATTTTGTTATGACTGTTTCACAAATATATTGTATAGAAATTTAAAGTAAAGCTTATGAATATTTTGTGATATGTGTATACACTATCTGTTTATATATGAATAAATCTTTTTCGACAATAACTTTTATAATTTTGATTGGTTATATATTGTCTTTTGAAACTTCATAGGTATAACGTAAATCACGGGTATTTAATTTCATGGTATTTGATTTAACTGTGAATATACCGACATTAAGTCCACAACCGACATTAAGTCCACCGTGAACAAACGCAACTTTACAGAACTAAAGACGCAATGCCACTCCCCATCTTCCAAATTTATGTGTATGAATTAAGTCCACAACCGACATTAAGTCCACTGTGAACAAACGCAACTTTACAGAACTAAAGACGCAATGCCACTCCCCATCCTCCAAATTTATGTGTATGAATGCCATACAAAAGAAACCATAGGTCATTGACTTTAAGTTTACAAGATTATGAATAAACACAACTGAATATTACAACAATACAGACAATACAGTAAAACCTGTTTTGAGAGACCCCCCAACTGCCATGAAAATGTGGTCTCTCAAGAGATGTCTTACTTTAAGAGACCGAGTGGTTTTCAAAAAGTGATCTCAAAACTCAGGTGGTTTTTCTTGACAAGATTAAATGTATTACACATAGTATTGTGCCATAATGTTATAAAAAAAAACTTCATTTTCCTATTTCTTTCTATGTAACAGTGTCTTTCCCACAATTTTTCTCCTTGGTATGATTTTTGTCCACAAAGAAGGAAATGATGTTGCAAAATTCGTCGAGCAAGAATTAATGATTGTAACTTCCTAATTTATACCCAGATTCAAATAAAAATGTGATTAGGTCAATCTGTAGGTATTTTGAGTATAATTGTTGGGAAATTTTCGAAAATAGACTCACAAATGAAGCCATTAGAAACTAATTCAAAAAAGATTGTTTTACCTAAAAAGTAATGGGAAAATGATGTTAGTTCATTAACTTATGACATGATATTGTATGTACGAAATCAAAAATTCACAATATAAAAAAACAACACACAGCCAATACATCGAGAGACACTAGCACATGTACAACAGAATACAGCTACATGTAATATGCAATGGTCCCAGTTTATAAATACATTTACATTATAACAAATGTTATTTCTAAACAAGATTCCAATAAATGTGTAAATAGATTCTACAAAACAAACAATGACAAGTGCTCTTAACTCATCCCCCCCTGAAGTCACATTTGGACCTGCCCACTTCAAAGAATGGTTAAGTCCATTGTCAAAATTCTGGGACTTATGATTTATAAAAAAAATTATGATTATTTTACAGGCAAAATGATTATATACTTACTCATTCCTGAATTATGATAGTAGATCATACTATTAATAAATTTGGGTGAGTCTAAATGTGACAACAGGGGTTGAGGAGTTCATTGTAATATGAAGTATCATTTGACTAATGACACAGCTGTAATTTCAATCCCAGAATACCTAGATCATGGGAGAACCTTGGGAAAACCTCCTTCTTAAGGCTACTATATGGGGGAGTGGAATGACTTGTGATGTTAATATTTGCTATATTCATGGCCTTGATAAATCTGTGAATTTAGAAAAGAGTGAATAAGTTTTCAATAAAATATACATGTAACATAATAATGTGATGCCTTTGCTTGACCTTATGTTATTTAAAGCTTCCCCAATCCACAAAATCAATGAACTGCTATCATGGCGGGAGAGAGAAAACTCTGATGTTTACAACCTGTGAAATTAAAGCCCTCAAAGTATGAATATAAAAATCTCAGAGTACCAAAGTATAAATCTTCAGGATGACCAGGATATAGATACAAATCTGGTAAAAATTGGACAAACACCAGTCTCTGGAAATCAAGAGGTGGGATTGGGTGCCACGGAGGAGCAAGCATCCCCTGCCGACCGGCCACACCCGCCAAAAGTCCACAGTCAAATCCAAATGAAACAAATGAGGAATGAATCCTCGTCATAACTGATACAGATGGCACAACAATTGCTATCGATTAGGCAAATCAACATTTCATTTAGTGAAACAGAGCAATCGCAAATAAGATTACATTTTGTACCATATCAACTGAAAAACTTGCAGAACTCCGACATCAAATGAAACTTTGTTCTTTATACATCAACAAGTACCAGAAGCCTCACTTAACCCACCATGCAAGAAAGTAGTGTCAGTGATATTAAAGTTTTCTCGGATACTTTGCGAGTTCCTTCAATAAATTAAAAAAAAACACTCTCATGAACATAGAGTAACTAATGATTACAAAGCACACCTCTCAGATTTCATTTTTAACCTCCCCCCCCTAACGCTACGCCAATTAAACTGACCTTGACCAATATTTTTAGACCTGGACTAGTTTTAAATTTTATATAATGCAGCATAACAATACAACAGTGGAGAATACTGTAAATCTGGAGATTTTTGAGTGACTTTATTTTCACGATACCCAAGTTCTAGATTTATTCGCGATTTCGAATGCCCATTTCATCATACTATTATGATACTTCGTTATGCGATAATTTTATTTTCGTGTTCAAGACCTCTTGCGAAATTATGCGTAAATAAAATTTTTACGAATAAAACTGGATATGAGGTCTGACATAACCGGAAAGTCAGTAGAATAGTCTGGCTTATAACTAACTGGTCATCCTGCCCTGCCAAGTTTTGTGAATCGGACAAGACATACTGTACTGTATTATCAACATTTTCTGAGACTTATCAATAAATAAACATTGAAATGACCATAGGTAAACAAATTTAAAAATAAAATGGGAGGAATCCTTTGATAATAAGACAATAAAATTCAGGAAATTCCGACACTTTTAGCAAAGAAAAGAGTACATAGATTTGTTCAACACAAATGCAATATATATGGTTTTACTAGATGCACTAGATGGCCGTGATCTGCTAAATACACAAAATTATATATATGAAACATGCACCACATTTTATTATTCATTTAGGATTGATCATGAAGATTACTACAGTTGAGTGCATAAGTTATATGTTTCATTTGCTATTAGTACAGTATATGTGAAAAAAAATGGGTAATTGTTGGGCAAGAAGTCTGCAGATGTTAGAAATAACTTTGAAAAAAAAGAACAACAAATAAACAACCAAAAACAAATGCACAATTAATCCAGATCTAGTCTTTTGCCAGTGCTGTGAGATTTCTTTGACAGTACATGTACTGCTATTGACAACTATATATTTTTTTCAATTTAGCAACTTTTTTAAATATCTTGCCAAATGCTATAAAAAAATTAGTGTGTCTTTGAAGAATTATGTGACTAAATATCAATCATATTGCTCCATAATGGACAATATTAATATTATTATGATATGTACAATTTTGCTCCTGTCTCCTGTAAGTGCAAAAGAGTCAACGGAATAAATGACATACAAGATAGCTCAGGAGCAGTACAAAACTTTAGCACTAGCCTGTAGAGTACAGGTGTATTCAGCTTGTATTTTCCACATCTGTACTTTCTGTTTTTTCACTTGATTCCGTTTTACCGCTGACTTTTTCTTTTTCTTCATTTACTTGGTTCACCTCTGCAACAACGTCTATTGTACTGACCTCTGCTGGCTGACTATCTGATTTCTCAAACTCAATTCCGTGTTTACGAAGTAAACCACGTAATAGTTCTATTTCTTGCTCTTGTGCGGTGCAGTACTCTCTGTATTTAGTTAGTTCCTGTTCACAAGCCAGACGCAGTCGTCTTTCTCTTTGAAGCTTTTTTTCTGCCTGTTTCTTTACTGATATTACGATCCCTGAAATTTCAAATCACATACAATTTTTTATTTCTGCAAAATTCAATTTGAAGCACATATAAAACAAACCTAAAATCGTAAAATTCAGAATTGGAATAGATAAATGCCAGGACGGGTTTAACCCTTCCCCATCCAATTCCTACTGGAATAGTACAGACTTAGTAAAATAACGCATACATGTATATACTACAATAATGTCTGTTTAACACCCAATATCCCATCTTCCCAAGTCAAGGTTTTCTGATCCACATCATTCCTTGTACACCTTGACAGATTTACATATACATGCCTGTCCTGTAGATTTGGAAGGCAAAATTGACAAAGATACTGCAGTAACCATGGTAACATCATCAGAGTAATTGATTGTCTCTTGACGTCATTTTCTGCGAATCTGTATCATTTTTTCCATCCACAATTACAGGACTGAAGTGATAATGAAAAGTTCTGTTTTGTCCAATTCACCAAACAGAACTAAAATGTCAAGTTTAAAAATTTTGCCTACTGACTCATTAGTTGAGGCAAAACATTTATCTCATCAACAGCTACATTGGTAAAATGCTACAAACTTGGACCTGTGCTAAAGACTGATGCTAAAGGGTCCAACAATTTCACTTCATTCTCATGTAAAGCCCCTGTCACACATTGATGATTTAGCCAGCGTATGCCGACGTACAATGTATGATAAATTTGATTAATACGCTGGTATATGTTGGGTAAGTTGTAAGTACATTTTGCATAAGTTAACAAATACGCTGGTATATGGTGGCACAAGTTGAAGTACTGCGAGATCGTCGAACACTTCTGTGCATGTACAAAACTTTTCGTTGGATGCCAGCATATGAGCCATACGCTCCGCATATGCTGGAGTAAGTTGCATTGTAGGTACGCTGTATGATCTTTAACACACATTCCTACATATTAATTATAAATGTCCATCATATTCAAAATACAGTGACAGTCCAACGTATGTCAGTGTTTTAAGAATTTCTGATAAATACATTTAAGTTCAACAAATCGTTAATGTGTGACAGGGCTACAGCAAAAGTTTTATGTTTGCAAACAATTTATGAATTTTTTCATACGTTGCCGTTGGCATAGGCTGACTAAATCATCAATGTGTGACAGGGGCTTTAACAAGCAGTGGACTGATAGAGGTGGTCTACAGGTAAAGTGTTGCACTCGCTAGTGGAAGGTCCGGGGTTAGATTCCAAGTACCTGGTCATACACATGTATCAAAGAATTTAATAAAAATTGGTAGTGACGGTTCCTCCGCCAAATGATCTGCATACAAAGTGAAAGTCACAGGTCTTTCAAAATAGACTTAAAAATGAGATTTCATATCACTGTAAGCACGGCACATAAAAGGGTCCCTCAATGCATAGGTGTCAGTTTATAGTACAGGTCAAAATTTGTTGTTTAACTTCCAACTCAAGAATCTTTTACTCTCATGGAGACGTCACCAAATGCTGGTGAAGGGCCTAAAATTTAGGCCTATGCTCGGCACTTATGGCCATTGAGCAATGAGGGTTCTTTAACGTGCCAACACCTACTGTGACACGGGACCTCGGTTTTTACTGTCTGTTTCCAAAGGACAGGAAACCCAACCTGCCGTCGGCAGGACTCAAACTCAAGACCTCAGGATCAAGAGTCGAGCCACTACCGACGATGTAAAAGAATAAACAAAACAAAAAAACAATTAAAACAAGTGGTGCTCGTCATAAAATCTCATTCAAAACACCCAAATTCCTATGCTGAGCATTTAGCAAATGAATAAGGACCACATCTTATTAAAAGTTCTTAGTATGACTCAGTTTTAGGAATTAGACAACCATGACCTTCCGGTTGCACCATCAATAGACCACAATATACAAATGTATGCAGTTGCCAAATTTTGTTACTATCACAATATCAAGATAAATGTATTAAATCCTTGATCTGATTAAATCTCAATACAGATGCTCATTTCACAGACTAAAATAAAAAAAAAACATATAAAAATGGGTCTGTGAACCACAAATGCCCCAAAGCATAATAAATCAAAATAAGACAAAATCTTTTACATTTGCATGAGCATACATGTACACTTTGTGAATAATCAATCCTGCTATATGTAACTGCAAATCAATTGATCAGATGTTGAAGATGGGACTAAAATATGGACCAAAAACAATACGTGGTCCAATCTTTGATCTTGGAGAGGGGGGAGGGGACATACACATGTACATTTGTAAATACATGTACATGTGTGTGTCTACAATATGTAATCAAAGGGTCTTAAAAAAAATTACCATTTAATATTCGTGTGACTCTCCACAATCGAAGCACCACCAGTAAACCGGCCCCACTCTCTGGTCCCTCGTTATTCCGGAAGATGATGTCTAAAACAAAGGACACAATTACAACCACAGCATCAAACATCTCCATTTTGTGTCGGAAAAATTCCAGACGATAAACATACAGTCGCACAATTATTTCGATGATAAAAAGACCAAGAATTGAAAGACTGCAGTAATGGAGCACCTTAGGGGCAAGTCTGGTTTCATTTTCTGACAATTCTACGATTTTCATGTCCAATAACAACTCTGCTATCACAAGGAGACAATCAAGAACCACAAACCCAACAATTGCTATCTGAAATTTGTTTGTGTTGACAATATGTCTGATGCGCTCTCTGTGATTACGGAATTCATGTTTGTTATCATCAGAGTCAGTAGTAATGGAACTGTTTGAGTCGTCTTTTTCGATAACTTTTTCCAAGTCGTCTTGAAGTTTGTGAAATCCCTCCATTTGGATCTAAAAAAATAATTGAAAAAAATATTTTCTTTATATGCGAGTACTTGCACTAAAAGGAATGGATATGTAATCTGATTAATGTCAATTACTTTTTTTAGTTTTTTCAACATTGGCCAAAAATATCTTACACAGCCCCTTTCAATAGTTTTTGGAATCAGAGATGAGGTTTGTAAAATTGCCAGCTACAATGTACACGTATAGATGAACTTTGTGTTTGTAGATAGAAATCGGCAATTTTTTCTAAAATGAAGAGAAATTTCCCAATGACTACCTGTACAAAGACCGGGTTTCATGAAAAAATATACAGTGAAACTTGTACAGTAAAACCTGCTATAGCGGCCACCTCTATATAAGGATAACCTGTCTATAAAGGCCAGTATTTAAAAGTCCCTTGACTACATACTTCAACTAAATTGAACCTGTGTATAAGGGTCACCTGCACATAAGGCCAATATTTTCTGGTCCCTTGGGTGGCCCCTATATACAGGTTTTACTGTATATAGCAACCTCTTTAGGGACACAAAAAAACCCTGATCTTTATAGGGAGGTGGTCTTTATATAGAGGTCGAATTGTACATAAAAGGTATTAGTAATGACAGCAAAAAAAAATAGTCTTTGTGACCAGGTTGTCTTTAGACAGAGGTGGTTAATAAAGCAGGTTTTACTGTAGCAGACAGGTTTTGTCAGCTAATCGCTATCGGTTTCTGTTTTAAAAGGCTTGTACTGTACATACTAATTGTACATCTACATGTAAATGTACATTGTACATGTATCACTGGTGGTGTAATAATACAATGGTACGATTTTATTTTGATGATACAAATATCAATATGAAAAAATATATATCAATAGTTTCAAGAAAAATAAAATACAGAATTATACTGGTTCTTTTATTAATACATATATATCAGTGTGTGTCTGTGTCACCTAAGCACTTTATCAATAAATGATTGTTTCTGCTTGAAATAAGTTAGCAATATGTATTATGATACATGTTACATGTACCGTGACACATGGTGATATGCTTTCCATTTATTATGATACATGTATAAGGTGATACACTTTTGGGTCATGATACACAGCTCTATGTATCATGGTACATCTGTAGCAGGTGGTTTAGTTTTAAATTTTCTTGCGCACTAAATAAACAAATTACAAAATGCATATTTTAATACAGGGCTTACCCTTGACTCAGTGGTTTTCAAAAAGTGGTCTTAGAAGATGGGTGGTTTTTTTAATGGGAGTACTAGCAAGTAGTGGTCTCTCAAGACAGGTTCCACTGAACTGTGTACCCACACTTTACATGTTACAGTGTACATTGTATAATAGCTGGTTTTATACAAAGCACAGAAAGAAACGTGACACACACAAATTCTACATTCATTTGCTACACATTGTCAACGATCATCATTTTTATATACTGATAAAAAAATGAATAATCTCCAGTTTCTTGTGTGCCCCAGCAATACCAGTCAGAATAAGCCATTCTCAATTTTGAGTGTTAATTTCTTTATTGTATGTACAATGTACATGGGAATAAAATTGTTTTTTATATAACTATGGTCTTATAGCAGAACCTCTGTGGCAGAGTGGTAAGAGCTCAGAGAGCTTCACTCATTAAACCATGAAGTCTCTCATCTCTTGTCAATGGAGGCTTGGCCCAGCTGATTTTGTAAGAAAGTCTGCCTGTTTATTTGCAGGGTATTGTGTCTGTTCCTGTAAAGGTTGCAACCAAGTTCCCTCCACCACCATCAAATGATCAAATACTGGTTGCTGATATATAATATTTGATATTGACAACTGAAAAAAATGTTGCGCGTAGTGAAATTTCAAGGTGTAAAACACCATTCAAACAGTATTTTTACAATAACTGAAAAACAAAAAGAAAAATGTTTATATTGGCTGAACACATGGATATTGTTTCAATATCACAAATTTTTTACAAATTGCATACTACATTAAAATGTAGGCAGAGTTAGGCCTTTGAGTTTAACGTTTGGACTTTTGGTTCAGTGGTTAGAACGCTTGCCTAGCATGTGGGAGGTCCCAGTGTAGAAGCCAATTCTTTCCCGTCTAAAAGTTTCCTCGCCAATTTTTTCCCGGGGGAAAAACTGGCTAGCCAGTTTTTTCCCCCAGGGAAAGAATTCTTTCCCCCTATTAATTCTTTAAAAGGGAAAGAATTGACTACGGTAGGTAACCTATAATTCATGAAAGTTAAAAATATGAGCAACCTAAAGCTAATTTATTCATGTATCAAATTTTAAAAAGAAATCTTTGAAAAATTATATATGAGTTTTCTCAAGTTACTTGACAATTCACTCTCCATTGTAAAATATCTAATGGGGAAGCTTTTGGCTAGCCAATTCTTTCCCCCCTAGTTGATTATTAAGGGGGAAAGAATTAGCTCGCCAATTCTTTCCCCCATTTAATCATTAAGAGGAGAAACTTTTGGCTAACCAATTCTTTCCAAATAGGCAAATGTATCCTTGCTAAAATGTACATTGTCTTACATAAGTAAGATGAATATTATCTAAATATACATGTAACCTTTCTTTGATTTATAAGAATGAAAAAACTTATCAAAAGTTTTCATTACCTTTATACTGGTTTATTACTTTCATCTACGGGGGAAAAAACTGGCTAGCCAATTCTTTCCCCAGGGCAAAAAATGGCTAGCCAATTCTTTCCCCATGGTAAAATACTGGCTAGCCAGTTTTCCCCCGAGAAACTTTCAACTGAGGGGGGAAATAATTGGCTAGGCAGTTTTTTCCCCCAAGGAAAAAATTGGCTAGCCAGTTTTTTTCCAGGGGAGTTTCGGCAGGGGGGGGGGGGAGAATTGGCTGCTACACCGGGTTTGATTCCCCATCTGGATTGCAACATTGGCATCGTTGGTAAACAGATTTTTCCACCCTATCTGGCGATGACTGTCCTTGCCCTAAAGCATGGATCACTAACATGAGTGATACCAATAAGTACCATAAGCATGATAAGTCATAATGGGTATTAAGAATCCGACTCATTCCGAGATCTGAATTAAAGACCTCAAAATTAAGATACAGAGAAGTGTAGTAAAATGTAGGCAGTGTTAGGCCCTTGAGCCTAACATCCAGACTTTTGGCTCAATGGTTAGAGCACATGCCTAGCATGCAGGAGGTTCCGGGTTTGATTCCCAATAATACAATAATACTACATTACAAAAACACTTTCTACATTTACTAGGATAAACATTAGGTTTTGCTTGTTTATTGTTGTTTAACATCCCACTCAAGAATCTTTCATTCATATGGAGATCGACAGTGAAGGGCTTCAAATTTTGGCCTACTTGTGGCCATTAAGCATTGAGGGTTCTTTAACGTGCTGACACCTACTGTGACACGGGACCTCAGTTTTTACTGTCAAATCAGAAGGACAGGAAACCAACCTGCTGTTGGCTGGACTTGATCTCACAATCAAGAGTCGAGCGTGCTACCGACCGAGCCAGGTCGGCTTGGATAAACATTATACAATCCGCTGTCAGTAGTATGACAGCCATAAATTACACCCCTCCCTAAAAAAATAGAAATGGAAATCACAACCCATTTCCACCATGAACACGCCTAGCTTCCTTTCACTGGCTTCAGGCTTCACAAGCTGTCGATCAATGCCTAAAACACACAGGTCTATACGTACAACGTAGCTTACATTTAGCCAATGACAGCAAAATATAACATGGTTGTTTATCAATAAAATTGCGTCAATTCGTAGAGAAAAAACAGAAATACGTGTCAAACATTTAAAAAAGTGTAAGCTTCATTATATGTGGTGAAAACAGTTCCAGTAGGCCTACGACTACGTGTCTTTCATGTCTAAGTAACACTTGGCTTGCCGAGTGGGCCGTGGTGAGTTGGTCAGTGAGTGCGGATACTCCCCCAATTAAGACTTTACAACGATAGAAATTGTAAAATACCTTCATTTTGTGTTTCACTCTAGAAATATTGTTAAACTGTAACACAGCAATGGAAATACAAGCACATCTCTTGATATCACCATGTACAGAAAACAAAAATATCTAAAAATGTGACATTGTTTACAATTTAGAATGATTCCAATGGCTTCTTTCAGTTCTCGCGAGATATTGCGAGATGCTTTGTACTCTGGACAAGATAGGGCTACTTAGTGAAGGGTGAACCTTTGATTTTCACAAAAGTAAAATGAGTTAATAATAGTGTATATGTTACCGAACTTAAACTTTAAAACGGATTTAATTCAATTTAGGGTGGTGGATCTAAAGATTTTACGGATAACAAATATTTTGTTGTTGTAAATGAATAGAATACTAACGGAATTAAAAAGAAAGTCTCAACTCTAACTTAAGTTCTGAAAAGAACTAAGTTTTATTTATAGATCTCAATCTATGTTTAAAAGATTTGAATTTTTTACTCTAAATATAATGTTATATACAGGAAGACTTATTTATTTATTTATTTAACCCGGAACCGGTTCCATCCTTTTGAAACTAAAATGTACAGTTGGTATTTTGTATTACTTTCTATAGGTAATAGGGGTTAGATGATGATCTTGATGAAAATTACAGACTTGCCAACCTTGAAAAGTTTTCATGGGGGAGATTTTTCAATCTCATGGGGAGACACTAAATTTTAGTAAGAATTATTAGGAAATTTTAATTTTCATGGGGGAGATATGCAATTATCTTGAAGAAATTTTCAAAATTTTACATAAAAAATAGGGAGTCTCCATATTTATGGGAGAGACTTGGCAGGTATGAATTCAAGATATGAATATTCCTGTCTACGGGTTACGGCAGATGGAATCTGAATTGTTTCAATAATTCAGTCTGATAATCCATTAGTTCTGGGCCCGAAGTCACCAAAGTTACTCAATACTCATTTCCTTAGTGTGACTATATAGCCGTTTATAAAACTTCCGAATTTGTGAAAAAAAGGAAACGCGTTTTCATTTTACATCACTCACATATAAATTAATTTTGCATTACATTTATGATTTTCCAGTTAATTTTAGTACGTACTCAAATATTTTTCAGATATTTTTGAAGTTTTCTTCAAACCAACAATAACTTTCACCATTATTTACAACTCATTGAACTGTATGCCACAAATATACAAACATGTTCAGTTACAGAATAAATCTTCCGTGTTTCAAGATGGCCTTAAAATCATGAAAAGTTAGTTGAGCTTTAAGTACAGAGTAAATTTGGTGACTTCGGCCCCGATAAAAATTGCAAAGATATTCTTACAACTTTGCAGTTTTATTTATAATTGTATTTATTTATTTATCAAGTTATTGATTTTATTTATTTATCTATTGTGTATTTAATTTTTTTGAATATGATTCATTCGTTTTATTTTATATCACATATTATCAGACACAATAAGGTACAGTAAAACCTGCTTTAGCGACCACCTGTGTATAAAGACCACCTGGTCATAAAGACTGTTTTGCTATCCGAAATAGCATCATTAGTGTACAAATCAACTTCTGTATAAAGACCACCTTCCTAAAAAGACTGGTTTTGTTGTATCCGTGTGACCGGTCGACAGGGGATGCTTACTCCTCCATGGCAGCTGCCCCATCTCTTGGTTTCCAGAGGTCCGTGTTTGTCTATTTTGCCGGATTTGTATCTGTGCCCTGGACATCCTAAAGATTTATACTTTGGTATCTGAGATGTTTCATATCCATAAGGGGTTCTTTGTATACAAGTTTCACTGTATTTGCAACTCCGCGGCACAGCTACGGAAACTCATCTATGCCAACCGATGCTTAACACGATGGTTGCGCTTTCTTCTGTTCAGTGATAAAACGTGTGACTTTGTGCGATGTTTTAGATTGTAAAAATGTTTCACGCCAGAATATGCTCACTATTAAGTGACTTCTAGTACCACCAAGATATTTCTAAATTTCGTTTCTTACTAAGATTGATACCATCTTTTACACAGAGATATCAGTCCTGACATTTTTCCCCAATAGACCGTTTTCGAGTTGTTCCATTCCGTACAGTTTTGTCGGAATAGTTTGTACTATGATCACGTGACTTCAACAGAAACGAAAGTCGGTCAAGGTCTTTTTCGGTTCCGTAATATTTACATTGACAAGGTTCGGTAATTATCTTGTTTCAGTTCATCTGCATCTGGTCTTTCTTGTATATATATAACATCACTTTCCTTTGGACTGGTTTTCAAAGCAGACACCAAGCACTGCATGTTATACATATTTGTAGATTACGTCTCTACTTAAACGCATTTTTACTGAAGGTGAATACTATCATGACAAACCGTGACAGAACAGAGCAACAGGAAATGATCTTATGGGGAGAATGAGATTGTAAGAACCGACAAGAGATTGAGATTGATAATTTTGTAATAATGTGACTTTTATCTCTATAATGTTTCGAGTGTTTAACAATCATATGGGTAATATGATTAGATACTGGACCTGTAGCATATTTAATTATTCATTTGTTTTTTATATTCGGAAAAGTTGGAGGGGGGGGGGTGAAATGCCATCAGAAAAAAATATGGTGTATGAAGAGTACATGTGTTTTAAAAGTAAACGAAATGTGTTTCTTGTCTCAGAAACTATGTAGAACCACAGGTAGGGGTCTCAGTAAACTGGTACCCGGTTGTATTTCCGATTTGCTCTAAAACAACCGGTACGGCCCAATCTCATTCGGGCATAAATCTGCCCGAGGGATTTGAACGAGATTTGACATTACTTTGTTTCATGGCAACGTATACAACATCAAACGTCTACTCTGAGCCAGTTTGAACAAAATAATACTTTTTTCCCGATCTGTAGTAGGCTTTGTTTATTTACCATAGGACTTAGTCTAAAGCTTTCTTGGATAGTAGCATTAAATATAATACCTCTATGTTTACAACTTGAAGTGCAAATTTTTTTTTTCGGAAAACTACGCGTAATTTGATTGGGCGATCTAAATAAGTCTCTTGACCAATCAGGTTCAACAATATATTGGATCATACCGGCTGTCTATGAACGAGGTGTAATAGTCAGTCAGGGACCAGCTTAGGGTCGCAGTGGTCGAGTGGTTAGAGCATCGCACTTTAAGCCAAGGAGTCTCTCACTTCTGGTCACCGCAGATTCGAGCGCCGCTAACCTAAGCTTAAGTTTGCGAGTTTACTTGCGGAGGGTCTCTTTCCGGGTATATAGAAACCGGGTACTCCGGTCCTCATCTGGCTGCCATCATATAACTAAAAATTGTCGAGTGTGTCGTAAAACGATTTTCAACATACAATATGTAACCTATTCATGTAGTTTATCAAGTGTGTAGATGTTAAGCTATTATATAGTTACTTTTATTGTTCTGAGACGCAAAGAAAAAAAAAATAAACGAGAAACGTCGACGCACCTGAACTCACGCCCTATTAAGGAGTGTTCGAATGCTTGTCTGTTAGTGTTTACTAATGGTGGGTAGCATTTTCTGTGACCGGGTTTTCTCCCCTTTTATTGAACCCCATTTGCACGTGGGTAGATGGCATTTCTGATTATAAGATAGATCTAGAATTATAGTTGTTGTTTTTTTTCTTTTGTTTGGGGAGTCAACTGACCTAGCTAGTCCATTTAAAGACATAGTATCTACGATTTCCTCAAATATTTCAATCTCAATTGTTTGGGTCAAATATGTTAATATTTGGAGATAAAAAACGAAAAATTGTTGAATTAAAACACATAGAAGTATAGTTTTATTGTATTTCACAACTTTCCACGTTTTTTTTTATTTTTTGTCGGTACGACAAAAATTCGTTTGCAAGCCCGCCCATATTCATATAACCTTAGCGTGACCTGTATTTGCGCATGCGCATTTCCATTGTTGATAGTTAAAAGCATGGCGTCCCAAAGCAAAAACAAATCGTGGCCGACCTGTTAAATTCACAGATTCAGCTAGAAAAAGAAATCGGAAAGAAGTTCTGGCGAAATACAAATACTTCATGCAAACCGTTAATGTAAACGATACAATTATGTATAAATATCGAATTGTAAATAAATCAACACGTGCTTACCTCAGCATCCATTGATTGATATCGATACGATCTAGGTCATTGCGTGTGCTTCTGGGATTGTTTCTGTGCATAATTAATGAGTTTGATTCTTACAGACGACGACAACAAATCAGCATTTATCCGTTAATTACGCTAATTATACAAAAAAGTGTCGACATGGAAGATCATTATTCAGTCATATCTTCGATATTTCCGCAAAATTGCCGACTAAAAAAAATAACCATTTTCGTAGATACTATGTCTTTAAATACAAGAAATAGTTTATCAATACTTCTGTTTTGCAACAATATTGTCCTATGATATATTTCAAATATTGATTAAAAATCTCTAAATATGCATTATGACAAAAAAGTAGTCATAATGGTAATTTAGATATCTTATTTGATATTTAAACTATATATTCCGTATTCAGTTATCAAAAGAAACAAACCCCAGGTGCATAAAAACATTACATTCTCAAGGCCAATAATTCTGCCATGATTTTAAGTGATGATAAGTTTGTTTTACATAAACAAATTATAACTTAAAATCGTGGCAGAGTCACGGCCTGTACATTCCGGACATTTTTCTACAGCGTAGCAATATCGGTCAAAGGGGAATAACTCTTATTTCAGTGCATTCGAAAATTATCATGAACTGATAATTAACAGGAAGAGGAACGGGTTTTACTATAATTAACAAGCCTGCACGAATCATATTTATTTTAGATTAGAACGAACAGGCATCGAACGGATAGAATGGGGAAGGCGTTCTTTTCACCCATAAAACACAGACAATTGCATGCTTCTATCAAAGGGATCGACGTATTGTGAACGTTTACAAAATTCTTCCTCTCACTGTCTGTTTAATCCTAATTGTAATCATTGTTTTGTATTCAAATGATTTGGATTTTAAATTTGATTTTGCGAGACCTGAAAGGCCATTTTGTGGCTACCAAACACTAAATTTGGGGCTGTTTATATCATATCAAATGTATTACATTTACAGACCAATTAACACCCCAAATAAAGCGACACAATTTACAGGGTATAAGACCGATACTGGGGACGGGGTCATCCCTTGTATATTTAAAAAAAATGCTTTATAGACTATCAAACAACCCTTCTCCATAGACAATTCGATTGTACATACCCGAAAGACGGTTTGTAGTCAAAAGAAATTTGACCGATTACGAAAAGTAATTATTTACAATAGAAGTACGGGAAGGGTGGTTCCTGGGGACATCATTGATTTCATGCCACGACGCTGCAATGTGACCGCGGTATACTTACCCACCGAAATATAACAGCATTCTCTGCTATGTAACCTCTTTATACTTACCCGCCGACGTTGTATATAACAAAGATTCAACGTGACTGCTGTATACGTACCCGCCGACGTTGTATATAACAACGCTTCAACGTGACTGCTGTATACGTACCCGCAGAAAAATAATAACGCTTCAACGTGTCTGCTGTATACGTACCAGCCGAAAAATAACAACGCTTCAACGTGACTGCTGTATACGTACCCGCCGAAAAATAATAACGTTGCAACGTGACTGCTGTATACGTACCCGCCGAAAAATAACAACGCTACAACGTGACTACTGTATACGTATCCGCCAGAAAATAATAACGTTGCAATGTGACTGCTGTATACGTACCCGCCGACAAAAACAACGCTGCAATGTCAATGCTGTATACGTTCCCGTCAAAATATTACAACGCTGCAACGTAATTGCTGTATACGTACATACCCGCCGAAAAAAAAACCGCTGCAATGTCACTGCTGTATACGTACCCGCTGAAAAATAACGCTGCAACGTGACTACTGTATAGGGGAGACCGGGGATAGTTGGAACAATTTTAAACAAACATTTCAAATGAGAACATATGTATTGCTACGCTTCAACGTGACTGCTGTATACGTACCCGCCGAAAAATAACAACGCTGCAACGTGACTGCTGTATATGTACTCGCCGAAAAATAATAACGTTGCAACATGACTGCTGTATACGTATCCGCCGAAAAAAAAACAACGCTGCAATGTCACTGCTGTATACGTATCCACCGAAAAATAACAACGATGCAACGTGACCGCTGTATACGTTCTCGTCAAAAAATGACAACGCTGCAACGTAATTGCTGTCTACGTACATACCCGCCGAAAAAAATACAACGCTGCAATGTCACTGCTGTATACGTACCCGCCGAAAAAAAAAACAACGCTGCAACGTGACTGCTGTATACGTACCCGCCGAAAAATAACGCTGCAACGTGACTACTGTATAGGGGAGACCGGGGATAGTTGGAACAATTTTAAACAAACATCTCAACTGAGAACATATGTATTGCTACGCTTCAACGTGACTGCTGTATACGTACCCGGCGAAAAATAACAACGCTGCAACGTGACTGCTGTATACGTTCCCGTCAAAAAATAACAACGCTGCAACGTGACCGCTGTATACGTTCTCGTCAAAAAATGACAACGCTGCAACGTAATTGCTGTATACGTACGTGCCCGCCGAAAAAAAAAAACGCTGCAATGTGACTGGTGTATACGTACCCGCCGAAAAATAATAACGTGACTGCTGTATACGTTCCCGTCAAAAAATAACGCTGCAACGTGACTGCTGTATACATACCCGCCGAAAAATAACAACGCTTCAACATGACTGCTGTATACGTATCCACTGAAAAATAACAACGCGTGACCGCTGTATACGTTCCAGTCAAAAAATGACAACGCTGCAACGCAATTGCTGTCTACGTACATACCCGCCGGAAAAAAACCGCTGCAATGTCACTGCTTTATACGTACCCGCCGAAAAATAACAACGCTACAACGTGACTACTTTATAGGGGAGACCGGGGATAGTTGGAACAATTTTAAACAAACATCTCCACTGAGAACATAGGTATTGCTATCGCTTTTTACCAAGTCATCTTAGGAAGAGAAACATATTGTCTTTACAATGACACATTGGATGAACGTCAAAAATGCTTATTACATTCATAGAAGAAGTTTATCAATTTTCTGAAAATGTTTCAACTTGACCCCTTTCTGGGAAATTGAAACACCATGGTTTTGATTGTGAAACATGCCATAATGAGTCCAACAATGAAACAGTCAGGTCTACAACTATATTATCTATAGATAAGTGGCCTATTAATTTAATTCATCTCCTTTCAAAGTTTATGAAAATAGAAATGAGTTTTACCTTTGACCTGCAATCATAAAACTAAGATAACAACATTTAACAGAAAATTGCTAATTGAGTTCTCAAAATAATGTTCTGGGGATCCTGATTCAAAATTGAAATAAAAAAATCTGCTGCAGATTCAAAGTTTAATCAGAAATATGGAAATCATAAATGTGTACAGTCAAACTTAGGGACACAATAAAAACCGGTCTTTATAGGGAGGTGGTATTTATAGGGAGGTTGATTTGTACATAAATGGTACTATTGGGAAGAGCAAAAACATTCTTCATGACCTGGTGGTTTTTATACACGGGTGGTCACTAAAGCAGACTTTACTGTATTCTAAAGTCTCAACAAACGGTCCCATTCCGTGGGCGAAATGAAACGAAATAAAACTTAAAGTTCCAGTGGACAGTGCATTAAAAGTACATGTTCTCTCAAAGTTTCAAATTTAGAAAAACTATCACATAACCTACTATATAGTAGATATTATTATTTCCTGAAGATGTGTAGGCTATCATAAAAATATACTTGTTTAAAGAGGATCATAAGATGAAAAATCAACATGGAACTGAAGCTGCAAGCACATCTTTTTGTACCACCCACTGGGAATGGTTGTGGTAGCTTCATAACAATGGAATCCAGCAAGTGAAAGCAGTATTGAAATGAATTTACACAAAATTATGTATGGCTCTTTAATTTCATAGGCAGAAAATTTTGCATTTTTCTGACACGAACTTATTCACAGGTATCAGACTTCGCGCAAGATTGGTTACTAATTGTCTTTTTGATGCTTCATAAGTGTAAGGTGTTATATTCATGGATATTAAATTTCACGGTACATGTATTTTATTTGACTGCGAATATAGCGATATTAAATCATCTGCGAATATAGCGATATTAAATCACCTGCGAATAAAAGCAACTATACAGTAATTTTAGGCCAAAAGAGAACCTACATGTCAAACATTAAAACCAAGGGGTTATTTTAAAAAAAGTTCCAACTTACCCCAATGGTAATGTTTCAACTTGCCCCAACACACAATTTGGAGATCTTTTAGTCTATATTTCACTGAACAGACAATTATTAGCAAAATGGTTATATCATTAAATGCACAAGTATTCATGCAAATGAATGTAATATAAAGATCCTGTACTTCAGCAAAAGTGTATTCCACAGAACAAAAATACTATCAGTGAAGATTTTTACTTTGATATATCAAAAATGTAAAATATCGACCTATCCTGCAGATCTTGATCTTGCCCCTGAAAAAACAATATGGCTGTACCCTGCAGATATAACTGCATACTATACCAAGAGTGATGACATCATCAATTTAATACTTAAATCACAAGTCTTGGTGTTCCAACTTTCCCCGGTCTCCCCTATGTATCGACCGAAAAAACCGCTACAAAGTGACTGCTGTATATGTACCCGCCGAAAAATAACGCTTCAACGTGACTGCTGTATACGTGTCCGTCGAAAAAAAACCGCTGCAACGTGACTGCTTTATACGTACCCGCCAAAATTAACAACGATGCAACGTGACCGCTGTATACGTACTCGCCGAAAAAAAAAACCGCTAAAATGTGACTGTTGTATGCGCTCCTGCCGAATAATAACAACGTTGCAATGTGACCACTGTATAAGCGTTTTATTGCGCAAAACAGTGTCATAAATACAATGGCATAAAGCTGCCATCGACATGTTGAGATAATCTGATTAGTTATGTCGACATGATGTGATAATTAATTGCGTTATATTGACAAAACGACTTAATTTTGACGACATATTCACATAAATTATGTCGACATAACCTCATATTTTTCTTAACATGTCAACATATTGATATGGATTATATCGACATAATGTGGCCAAATTATATCAACATGTCGACAAAGTGTTTTTTTATGACTCCATGTTTTGCGCCGTATATATATATATATATATATATATATATATATATATATATATATATATATATATATATATATACAAACCCGCTTTACAACGACATTCATTATAACGGAATATTCGGTATGCGACAAGAATCGCTTGACCACAAATGTACATGTACATAAAATGTATTCTTTACAACCGAATATTTGGTATCCGACTCCGACATTAGAGTAGGTGAACAAATGTACAAAACTCAATGTAAATAAATTCTTTACAACGACCTGACATAGAAGCAACCTGCTGATTCGGCTATTGTTATCAGTCTTGATTTTCTTCACGGTTAAGATGACAGGTAAAAATATTTGTGGCAATTTAACAATTACACCGTCAATTGTTCTCTGATCTGCACTGATATGTGATAGGCGTCAAAGATTAGCCTAACCTGTACTGCAGTAGGCCTGCTTTGTTAGGACTGAGCCGACATTACAATACAAGCTTCGTACAAATTGAAAAAAAAAGAAAATTAAGTAATTAAAAATAAATACACATAGTTGACAAGTTCCGTTATCAGGTACATTCAGGCATTTTGTACATGATCCGTGTATTTTACGACATCACCGATTTACTATATGCGACCGAAAAAATAATTGTGCATCGATGTTTACAAAATTATCTTGCATAAATATGACAATTAAAAGGGTAAAACTAGTATGAAATGACATAATAAGAACCGTTATGACTTTCTGTTTTATTTATTTACTTACATGTAATTATATGCGTAAATGATACTCAAGGGAGCTAACTATAAAATGCCCACCACATCAATTTCGTTACAGTGACAAATTCAATATAACGTCAATCCTATGTGGGAACAAACATGGTCGTTGTAAAGAGGGTTCACTGTATATATATATATATATATATATATATATATATATATATATATATATATATATATATATATATATAATATATATATATATATATATGCTTTCAAGAAACAGAAGTCAAGAGTTTGGTGGACGGATATGTTTTTAAGAAAAATTTGTAAGTTTGACAATGGATCAGATATTTCCGAATGAGAAAATAAACTTTTTAACTTTTTTTCCAACAAGCCAATTAGGTCACTCAGTTGCAAATAGCTTCCTATGGAAGATACCACAATTTTCATTCACCCAAATACTATCACCGGTGCTTGTGGACATGACCCTCATAGTGTCCTTGACCTCGCCGGACACCCCCACTCCAGCCGTTTTTGAGTCCGACCGCCGCCACTTTACATTCCTTATTCTTTTCTTCAAAACATGATGATTTTAGATATATCAGGGAATATGGTTAATCAACAGACTCCATCGAAATCTATAATATACCTGCCAAGAGTTATATCGCTGATTATGATATAAACAGCGATATATGTTAGCGATATATATCGTTGCCTGGTATATCTATAAATTTTGTTTGATAATTAAAAATAAGAATGCATAAATTATTAAAAAGGGTGTCGAACGCCGTCAAAGGAGGAGATGGGTTAAACTGGATATTTACTCAGATTCGAGAAGTTTGCTTCAGATTTCTCATTCTATAGGTTAATTAATCCGGATCCGAATGTAAAGTTCAGTACGTGATCTCTCCGAATTTTACTGACTCTAGCAACGTTTCCGTTACACAGGCAAACAAACAAACGGGAGCAAACCTGTTCGGCTTTGGATAAGAAGAAAAAATGTCTTTCTACTCCACAGTGAAACACTTTGACACGTCGCTAGATGGTTCTCAAATTAAAGTAAAGCCTTTTCTGGAGTCATCCAGGGGGATTGTGACTTTAGTCGGTAAGTTTGAAAGACGCCACAACCGGCGTCGTGGCACACGCTGTAGCATGTAGGTGCGAGCTGTGTCAATAATGGGACATGGTTAAGGACGACCATTGAAGCGTGACGATTTAAGCGTGCAAGGTGCGTTTATCAGACTGAAATCAAAATAATAAATATCAAAGTCTTTTAAAAGACTTTAGATCTATATGTGTTGTAAATATGCATTCCATTAGTCGCATGTTCCTTGTTACGCCGAATTTTCAGCCCCGATTTTAATCGATTTTTTTGGTGGTAAAATCAGGGGCAGAAGTCCTCCTTTATACTTTCTTTGTAGCAAGATGCTGTGACATTTTCACAGCAGTTTAGCGATCATTTTAACCATCTTTAGTTCAGGTTACGTACCGGTACATGTAGAGGTTATGACAAATTCAAATCATGTAACCTCCTTTTCGTTCTTGATGAATTTTATTTTACGTCTTCATTATTGCTATCATAACCTGCAGGTTATGGTGATTCCTTTTAGCGTAACCTGTAAATGGGTTACAGCGATTTCTGTTATTTTCTGCCCTGCATGTAACTTATATAAACCACAGACAGTTTACATGGAACACTGAGTCTGTTAAAGTGTTGATATTTGACTTTTAAGGTTACCGGAGTCACCTTAAGTTATTACATGGGTTTTTGTCCGTCATTGTGTGTTGTGCGTCAACAATTGAACATTTTTAACTTCTTTTTTGAAAACTACTTTGTCAGTCATGTTCAGATTTTGTAAAAAGCTAATTTTGCTTTATTAGCATAAAAGGGAATACTAATTGTGAATTTTGTGATCCAGGCAAACCCCTCCCCCCAACCCTCACCATGGGCCTTTTGGGCAGGGCTAAAACTGCCAAAAATAGCCCAAACTTAAAAAAATCGTCTTCTTTACCCCTGCACATCAAAGATAAAACTGAATACATGGGTAGAAAGAGGGGTTCAATACAGGGGCCCTCTACAAAAATTGTGAAATTTATTAATCTTGGAGCCAGGGTTCAGGGTCGGTGTGAACCCAATTTAGCCATATAGTGATTACATACTACGTCTTAGAAAGTCTTCTTCTTTACTTATATGCATTATAAGGATATAAAAAGCCTAAAGTCTTTTACCAAAAATGTGAAATTGATTATCCAGGGAGTAGAGGTTGGGGATCCAGAGAGGGGCCAATTTAGATATATACATGTATATGAAGTGACTGTATACTTGCCAAGTTGGTCTCAGAAAATCTTCTTCTGTACAACTATGAATTGTAATGAAAAACTGAATACATTTCTAGAAAGTTCATGATGCCTCCTACATTGTACATAAATTGTGAAATTGTTTACCTTGGGGGCAGGGATTCAGGCTGGCTAGGGTCTTCTGTAGGGCAAATATGGTCATATAGCGATAATGTACTTACATGTACATAGTAACATGTTTAATCTTAGAAGATCTTCTTCTCTTATATGCATTGTAAAGCAAAACTAAATACATTTTAGAAAGAGTAGCTTTCTACCTGAATTGCAAAAATTATTACTTTGGAATCAGGGGTTTATGCTTTGGGGCCAATTTAGCTATATAATGATTACATACTACATGTAAGTCTTAGAAAATGTTCTCTACATCTGTGAATTGTAAAGAAAATTTAAATACATTTTTAGAATGAACTTAAATTTACCAGTTGAAAATGTTCTTTTCTTATCATTTCATGAAAACATTTTTACTAGAAAAATAAAAAAAGATTTAAATAAAATTTCGTGAAATTTTATGAAAAAATACCTTTAAATACATGTACATGTACTTTATATCATGTACAAAAATTTATCTTACGACACTTATTTCCTGCGTTATTCACCTCTGTTAAGATTTTATTTACATATCGTACATTTAGAGTTAAAGAGATATTCAAGAGATAAGTTAACTCGTTCATCCCTAAAGACACATTTGGACTGGCCCAAATAATTGATTTACGACAGAGTCCTTTGTTTTTCAGGGGTTGATGAGATCAAATATGTATTTAGAGACTAAAACACAAGAAACAGATGTTAAGTTTAGACATAAAAATATTTGCATAATTTGGTCATTATTTTGCAGGTGTCTCTACCTGAAGCATAATATAAACTGACTTAATGACATCAAGGTGTTTTTACATTTTCTACATCAGCATTTATTTATTGATGTGCAACATAATCTGGGGAATCGTTATTCAGGGGCTGCCCAAAATGTTCTTTTGAATGAAACTTAAAACCCATGTCACAACTTCAATTAAAGCTGGTGACATCTCCTTATAAGTTATAAAACTTGGCAAGATGTATATACATGTAAGTGTTATAATAATACAGCCTGTCTAGGGAAAACAATTACATGTTCACTTGTCTGATTGTCCAGTCCCAGTTCATTGTCCAGGCAAAGTGCATTGTTCTGTCTCAGTCCATTGTCTAATACCATTCTATTATTCAGTCCCAGTCCATTGTCCAGTCCCACTCCATTGTCCAGTCATAGTTCATTGTTCAGTAGCAGTCTGTTGTCAGTTACCTATACCTGTCCATTGCCCATGCGCAGTCCATTGTCCAGTTGTCCAATTTCAATTTTCACCTGTTTATGATATTTTCACTTACGACCAAACTGCTTATCATCATTTAGTGCACATTCATGGAACAGCCAAATTGCTTATCGTCAATGAGTGCACATTCCTGGAACAGCTAAACCACTTAATATCATAAGTGAGTGCACATTCCTGGAACAGCCAGACTGTTTACGGTCAGCAAGTGCACATTTCTGGAACAGCCAAACTGCTTATCATCATTAAGTGCACATTCCTGGAGCAGCCAAACTAGTTATTGTCACTTAGTGTACATTCCTGGAGCAGCCAAACTGCTTAATATCGTCAGTGAGTGCACATTCCTTGAACAGCCATACTGCTTATCATCAGTGAGTGTTAATTCCTGGAACAGCCAAACTGCTTATCATCAGTGAGTGCACATTTCTGGAACAGCCAAACTGCTGAATATCGTCAGTGACTGCACATTCCTGGAACAGCCAGAGTGCCTATTGTCAGTGAGTGCACATTCCTGAAACAGCCAGACTGCTTATCATCAATGAGTGCACATTCCTGGAATAGCCAGACTGCTTATAATCAGTATATGCACATTCCTGGAACAGCCAGACTGCTTATAATCAGTATGTGCACATTCCTGGAACAGCCAGACTGCTTATCGTCAGTGAGTGCACATTCCTTGAACAGCCAGACTGCTTATCGTCAGTGAGTGTTCATTCCTGGAACAGCCATACTGCTTATCGTCAGTGAGCGTTCATTCCTGGAACAGCCAAACTGCTTAATATCATCAGTGAGTGCACATTCCTGGAACAGCCAAACTGCTTAATATCGTCAGTGACTGCACATTCCTGGAACAGTCAGACAGCTTATTGTCAATGAGTGCACATTCCTGGAACAGCCAGACATTTTATCAGTGAGTGATCAATCCTGGAACTGCTTATTGCCGGCAAGTGCATTTGCAATGGTTATGGCATTAATCAGCTAATGACATGACACTTACATCAGTAGGGCTATGTACATGTAGACTATAGTACCTTTGCCATACAGGGGTAAATTCTAAAATAAACAGTAAAAGATGTACCAGTATTCAGTTTTCGGACATTGCATAGATTTTGTTGGACCTGTGGAAACTTTGATGATTGTTGACCTCTTGAACTCTGGTGTCTTGACAAACATTTTTGTTTATTAATTACTACAGTCTTATAAGTAGGTCATACATTGTATTAGGAATATTCTCAGACTTGACAATATTCGGAAGTTTTATTTCACAGGTCTTAAATAGCAAATGATTGATTACATTAAAACCAGATGTTGATTAGATTCCTAACAGTCCTTGAAAGTCTAATGTCATCGGTTTCTTTTTTACACTTTCAGAAAAATTGGGAAAAGCCTTTTTTCCAGTACGCTCAGACATTACAGGAAATATTGAAGTGAGTAACTAACATGTAAACTTTGATCATATATTCCTGTATACTGGGAGATTTTTGCCCCTGGTTTTTTACGTCCTTTTTACGACAGATAACAAAATTCACCTCATCTTAAATTTTCCCTAAATCGTACTAGTCTCATCCAATCAAAAAAAGTCAAATGTAATAGTTCGTGCTTCAAAAATCAGCTTAAAATTTTTTGCTTTTATTTCAAATTCGCTCTCTAATCTAATTCTGAATGCAAAAATTTTCAGGTGTACAGTTTTTTTTTGTTTTTTTTTTTTAAATATTTTGTTTGTTTTCCTCTAATATGGTTATTTCATGTCTTTTGACAAATGAAAATTTAGAGTTGAGCTTGGTCATTTCAACTTGGTAAATGTTTCATCACCGGTCAACCATCTTGTTAGGGGACCTTCATGACCGAGTGGTTTGAGCATTGCGCTTTAAACTTAAAAAGTCATTTACCTCTGGCCAAGAGCCGGCCTGGCTTAGGTGGTAGCGCGCTCGACTCTTGATCATGAGTTTGAGTCCAGCTGGTGGCAGGTTGGATTCCTATCTGTTGGATGAGACAGTAAAAACCGTGGTCCCGTGTCACAGTAGGTGTCTGCACGTTAAAGAACCCTCACTGCTCAATGGCCGTAAGTGCTGAGCATAGGACAAAATTTGAAGCCCTTCACCGGCATTTGGTGATGTCTCCATATGAGTGGGATATTAAACAACAATAAACAAACAAACAAAAACAAACAAAGAACCTCTGGCCAGCGCAGGTTGGAAAACTGCTGAAATCTGTGAAAAAATCTGCCAGTTTACTGTTTTTGCTGAAATCTGGTGGTTTCTCTCAGGGTTACTAATGCTCATAAAACTGTAACCATGCAAGTTCTCTCCTCCAACATTAAAAGCCTGGCCACCCTGGCTTCTTCTGCATGTAAGCTGGCTTCCTCTCTCACAAAAATTAGCTTAGGTTCTAGTAGAGGTGTAACTGGCATTGTCAAAAGTCGAGCAGGGAGCTTTAAACATGGAGCCCATGTAATTCATACATGTAAAAACAATATATTGAACAATATTTTTACAGATATAAAAATTAAAATATTTCATGACAAAATATGATGATCAATAAAACTTAATAAGTTGAATGACTATTATGATTATCAGTAGAAAGTGGAAGGGCCCAGCCCCAGCCCCACCCCCAGCCCCAGCCCTTTGTGCAAAAGCTACCAGTAGTCCTAATCAGGGTACATGTACATACATGTAACTTTCTTAACTGATATCGGCGAGTGGTTGTTTCGACATGATAATTTACAAAATCTTTGCTTTTTTCTCTCTCCAGAAAATACGAACAAAATATGAAGAAGATCCAAGCCGGTTTGAAAATTTATATGACCTGTTGAAAGATGAAAAAGAACAAGTAGCCAAGACAAAGACGCAGGCATGTGAAGGTGCACTTTGGTTGTCAAGGTAGGGAGTTACCGAGCATTGAAAACGAACAAATTTCGGTGTCCACCTGGCTGATTATCCTCTTTTATGTAAAAGATAAAAAAAAATTTGCCTGGGGATGGATTTGTGCATTTTATTGAATTTCTATGCCCCTGGCCTGTCCGCCAGGGGGCATGTAGTGTTTGGGTCATCAGACTGTGTGTCTGTTTGTCAGTCTGTCTGTCCGTAATTTTGTCCCGCTTACATATAAAGTGCAATATTTCAAGTGTGGATTGTTATACAGTAAACAAAGTGAGACTGTAAGTTCATCTAAGGGTTGCTCACATTTCGCTGACATTACATGCCCCTGGGGATGGGGTGGGGTCAAAATGTAGGACATTGCAATATTTAAAGTTTGGATTGTGATACGATTGGGACTGGGGGCATTTGTGTTTCATAAACACATCTTGTTTTTTTCACTTTTTTTCCAACTTTATTATCCTCAACATCTGTAGCGTCCTCAGAGAAGTCATACTTTGCTGTCAGATACGGTGGAATCTCGTTATGTCAAAATCGGATGAGTCAAAATTCCGGTTATGTCAAAGTCGAACAGCCAGTCTCGATTATTTTGCCATATATCTATACTACTTTAATTCCAGATATCTCAAAGTCGAAATTTCTCTTATCTCAAAGTATTTTTCTGGTCTGAAGTAACGAAATATTACAGAATTGTCACTTGTTATCTCCAAGTTACCATTTGCGAATGAAGGTTTACATTTTGTACACAAAATAATTCTTAAAATAACTTATTTACCTGCAAAACATGGGACATTTGACTTCTGTTAACGAGCCAAGATGAAAGTGTAGCAGTACTCTGAGTAGGTCTATTCGTTGTCCAATAAGAATAGAAAATTTGTGAATTGAAAATTTTGGTTATCTCGAATTTCGGATATCTCGAAATAAACGGGGCAGTCCTGTGAATTTCGAGATAGCCAGATTCCATTGTACGTAATTTTCTGTGTGTTATTTTTTTTTTTTACTTACTATATGTATACATATACATGATTTAGAACAAAAGCTTGGAATTGTTTCCCTTCTATTATGCAAGATGTGAAGACCACATATGTATTTTATTAAAATTTTTATTGTGTTTGCAGGGGTCTAAAATTCATGGCTAAATTTATGGAAGTACTGGTTCAAAACTACAAAGATGGGAAATCAGAGGACTCTATTAAGCAAGCTGTATCAATTGCATATAAAACCAGCTTAGAACAGTACCATGGATTTATAGTTAGAAAGACCTTTTCTGTAAGTATAAAAGTTAAATGGGAATTTAGCTGTGTTTTTTTTTCCAAAAAAATTCTTTCCTTTTTTAGCTCATCAGAATAAAAGTCCAGAGAGCAAATGTCATACTCCCGTTCGGCGTTGTTGTTGTCATTGGCGTCCGTAGACAAAACTTAACCACCTTGACTTTTGACCTACAGACCTTGACCTTGGACTCTGACCTACTTTTCAAAAACTTAAACCTGAGCTGCAGAACTCAATACATTTTTGTACCTTGACCCTAAAACCTGACAGCTGTGGGTTAAAAACCTATTTTGAAAATTTGCACCCATTTTCAGCGACCTTTGACATCTTGACTTGTTACTACTTAGATTGATATACAAAAACAAAAAAACTATATTCACAGGCTTAAATATTCTTAAATGTATGTATTTTGTGAGAATTGCTTGAGAAACCCTGTTTTGGCAATTGATTAATTCAACCTTACTATTTGTATATGCATTCCACATTGGACCTCACTTTATTTTCACAAAATATGCAGGTATATCTGATTTTGTTTGTTTGTGTAATAGGACTTATTTGTTGTTGTACATCAAGTACAAGTAGTAAAAATAGAAGAAAATCAAAACACTCCTCTTTGGTAATAACAGCCAATTGCCTCTTTAAGGCAAGAAATGCTTTTACACAGGATTTCATAAAAATATAGTTCTCACTGCTCCCGCTTTCTGATGTCATGTAGTGAATGTAAAGAAACCTGCTATGGGGTCACATGCAAACGACCTCATAGGTGTGTCATTGTTCAACCACTGAAAACGTGACTTATGCGATCTTGTAAGTTTATCGTATGGCAAAGAGCTCTAAGCAACTCTGAACACACAGAATTTGGAAGTAGAGATTTTTTTCATAAACTTGGATAGTATCAAATCACCAAATACATGTATACTGCAAATGAATATTGCAGACTGACAATTTCTTTATTTAAGGATTGTTATTCTTTTTTTAAAAAAAAAATATTGGTGTGTAAAAGCAATTGCTCATGGAAAAATGTGCAATAATAAATTTTTATGCCCCCAGTCTGAAAGGTCTGCCAGGGGTATCTAGTGTTTGGATCGTCTGTCTGTCTGTCTGTCTGTCTGTCTATTCATTAATGCTTACTGTGCAATGTTTCTGTCTGTCTTTTTTTATTGTTGTCCATCCCACTCAAGCTTACATATAAAGTGCAATGTTTGGCTTCTGTTTGTATATTTTGTTTTGATTGAGGGTTTAAATGTGCCCACTCAAGACGTCTTTTTTTTACTATCACCAAAACATAACCTGCCGTGAGATGGACGTCATGATCACCAAATCAAGTCTATGAATGTCGGCTTGCAATATTTCAAGTTTTTGTGGCTTAGACTGTTCATCTAAGGGTTGCTCGGGACTTTCACGTGCCCCTGGGAGCCATATAGACATTGCAGTGGAAGGGTTCTTTAATGTGCACCCCGTGTCCCTATAAGCCCCACCTTTTTACTATGATTATTTTTTCTAGGACAAGGAGATTTGGGCCTTTTAAGTACTATCTCATCCAGCAACACACAATAAGTTTCCGTAGTAATAATTGTAACAACCTGCCGTCAAAAAATTAACTTTTTATATGTCAGTTTGACTTGAATCAAGGGGCCATGATCTCGTAGCGGTTGTTTAATGCGTCGGACGTGTTATTGCTACCAGACTGAATATTTTGCCATGTCGGCACCATGCAATATTTCAAAAGTCTTAAGGGTGGATTGTGTAACCTACTCTGTAACTGAGTCTCAAATAACTTAGACTGTCAAATAACTGAGTTCATCTAAGGGTTCTGTCAAATAACTCACACTGTCACTGACATGTCACATAACCCTCTGGGAGTCCTTGTCAAATAACTCAGTGTCAAATGACTGGGGTCAAATAACTGAGTCTTTGACATTGCAAAAATCGAAATGGAAATAACACAAATTATACTCTGTCAATTTACTCTAAATAACTATTCAACCAAATAAGCACCCTTTGTGAAATATAACTGTCCCTATAAGCCCAGTCTCCAAATAACTCAGTTTTTGATCACTATGAAATGGAGTTTCTTTTTTCTAGCTGGTTGACAAACTGGTCTATAATTGGGCAAATAACTGAAAAAAATGTAATCAACAACTCTAATATAACTGTTTGTCAAATAACTGTAGCCCCTCTGTCAAATAACCAGCAATAGAAGAATTTCAATAAGTTTCCGTAGTAATAATTCTCTGTAAATACACCAGTCTTTAAATAACTGTGTCCTTACAAAAACTGATTAACTTTTTTATCAAATAACTCAAATAACCCAGTTTGACTATGAAAATGAGTCTCTGTCAAATAACTCAGTCAAAATAACTCAGTCCCAGCCTCTTTTCCCTGATTTTTACTGTAGCTGTCAAATCCTGAGTCTGTGTTAAATGGGTTCGAATATAGTTTGTCATAACTGAGTCTCTGTTCTGTCAAATAAGTGACTTGTGGTCAGATTCAGTCTTTGCATTTTGTTCGTTCTCACCAGAAATAACCCAGTTTTATCTTTGTGATTACTGGTTTTCTGTTAACTGAGTCTCTGTCAAATTGAGTCTCTGCAAATAACACCATCATCAGAGCTGATTTAATGAAAAGTCTGTCAAAGGTCTCTGAAAAACAACACTGAAGAAGATCAGGTAACCTCAGTCTCTGTCAAATAACTGAGTCTCTGTCAAATAACTCAGTCTCTGTCAAATCAAATAACTCAAATAACCCAGTTTCTGTCAAATAACTGAGTCTCTGTCAAATAAATCAGTTTCTATCAAATAACCAAGTCTCTGTTAAATAACCCAGTTTCTATCAAATAACTGAGTTTCTGTCAAATAACTGAGTCTCTGTCAAATAACTGAGTCTCTGTCAAATAACTGAGTTAAATAAACTGAGTCTCTGTCAAATAACTGTCAAATAACTCAGTTTCTGTCAAATAACTGAACAAATGAGTCAGTCTCTGTCAAATAACTCAGTCTTTGTGAAATAACTGAGTCTATGTCAAATAATCTAACTGAGTCTCTGTGTTTCAAAATAACTCAAATAACCCAGTCTCAAATAACTGAGTCAAATAACTGACCTCAGTCAAATCTCAGTCTTTGTGAAATAACTGAGTTTCTGTCAAATAACTCAGTTTTCTGTCAAATAACTGAGTCTCTGTCAAATAACTGAGTCTCTGTTAAATAACTGAGTCTCTGTCAGTCAAATAACTAACAAGTTTCTATATCAAATAAAATAACTGAGTCTCTGTCAAATAACTCAGTCTCTGTCAAATAACTCAGTCTTTGTCAAATGTCAAAATAACTGAGTCTATGTCAAATAACTCAGTTTCTCTGTCAAATAACCCAGTTTCTGTCAAATAACTGAGTCTCTGTCAAATAACTCAGTTTCTATCAAATAACTCAGTCTCTGTCAAATATCTCAGTCTCTGTTAAATAACTGGGTCTGTCAAAAATAACTGAGTTTCTGTCAAATAACTGAGTCTCTGTTAAATAACTGAGTCTCTGTCAAATAAGTGAGTCTCTGTCAAATAACTCAGTTTCTATCAAATAACTGAGTCTCTGTCAAATATCTCAGTCTCTGTTAAATAACTCAGTTTCTGTCAAATAACTGAGTCTCTGTCAAAAAGCTGAGTCTCTGTCAAATACCTGAGTCTCTGTCAAATAATTCAATTTCTATCAAGTAACTGAGTCTCTGAGTCACATTACATTTGTTTTTGTTTTTTTGTAGATAATGAAAGAAATGGATGAATACCAAAGCAAAATGGTGCCTGTTCTGGAGATACTGGACGCATATTTTAAAGAGTTCGGAATGGATAATGTGAAGGCATAGTCAATAATTTTGAGCAACCCTGTATCTTACATATCACTTCAGATTTGAAATAACAGTGCAACTCTGAGGATTTTTTTCTGCTGTCTTTGTTAGTTTTAGGTTATGAAAATTTATCTGTACACAATACATCTTATCACTCATTATTGAAGATCCTATGGTTGAAATGGTAACAGAAGTATGGTAATACTGGTGGTGGCAAGAAATTCAAAATTGCGGAATTTTATATGTTTATTGATTTTTTTATTGATAATATTTTTATTTAATGTATTTTCAATATTTTCTCTTTTTTTTTCGACAGACTATAAAATTTTAAACAATTCAGTCTTTCAAGATAAGAACATATTGATAATTTCACCGACATGTGATTTCTTCAATTTATGCATGTTTTACAAATTTAAATCGGTATCCACATGTCACTTATCAACTTCCTCAAATAGAGTTGTGGTGAAGACAAGAGTTAGATTAATAAATGATTTGATTGGTCTGCTTGAAGAGTTCTTGTTAACTGGACGAAGAATGGACAGTACAGGTATATCTTCAGATGCTGAGTCAGATTCTGTTCATTAAAATATTTCACTATGTTACAGCAGCCTTGTTATACAGTGGCCACCTGTCTTCACCAACCACCTGTTTCTAGTGACCACATTCAGGAACCCATTGTATCGTACAATTCTAGAGATATATTCCCTTTTGAGAGACCACCTATCTTATGAAACAACATTTCAATAACACAGTCAACTGTACTTGATAATTGTCTGAAGTAAGGCATAGAAGTGTTTATACTTGGATCACTTGGATCACTTAGATTGTAACCTGACTTATATACAATTAACCTGGTTCCACTATCTAATTTATCTTTAAGACTGGTTCCACTATTGTATGATATATGATAAAGACTGGTTCCACTGTATAATTTGGAAAAACAACTGCTTTGTTTACAACATGGGTGCAGACATTTTGGACACCCAAAGTTGTGCAGATGGTAAAATGAGCCCAGAGATCTGATTGGTCATTAAATGAAAAAATTAGTTTTGCCATTAATAAGTGAAATTAAGGTGATAAAAAAGATACATGAATATTGGTAGTACTTTGAAAATTATAGGGTTGACGGTTGAAAATTGAAAGGGAGGGGTCATATGAGAATAGATATTTTCCTTTGGTGCGGAATACTACGAGTTGTAAACAAGTGAAAATTTGAAGTAGAAATGCAATGGCAACCTATACTTTTGATTGCATATTTTGTTATCAAAAATATTGATCTTTCAGCACAGGGTACTTATTTGACCCAGATTTAATAAACATGGGAGTGACAGTGACCTGAAGTTTTGTAAATTAGCATTGAGGCCTATGGGAAAATATTTGGTGGTGTCTGTCCATTTATCTTTAAGACTGGTTTCACTATTGTATGATTTATGATAAAGAGTGGTTCCACTGTATAATTTATCTCCTTGCTTTTATTCATCTTAAGATCTAAGATTTAGAGGCATATTTTTTTTGTCCCTTGAAGAACTTGAGTTTCCTGTTGCAATATTTGTCAGAGTTGTTGGACGTAATATACAGGTACGACTTAGTCCTTAATTGTTTATGGCATTGTGTTTGGAAGGATATCTTATTTTTCTATTTGTTTTGTTTCAAATATTTTAAATGTGTGTGGTTTTATATAATGTATTATGTCTACAATATTTGTGTAATTCTGAAATAGAGAATCTCTTCTTTTCCTAATGAATACAACGCCTGCCTTTCAGTTGTATAAAAGATTTATGGGTAAAGGGAAACTCATATTTCAAAGAAAGTCTGATTTCTACAGTAAAGGACAATGGTAGTATTTGCTAGAGTTATGGGCCTTTATATAAATGATATCTAGGATGAATTAGAGCTAATGATTGGCAATTTTTGCCAGAGTTATGGGCCTTTATGAGAACATACTTGCCAAGTGTAACCTATAAATAGGGAGACTCCCTATTTTTGATGTAAAACTTTGATAACTTCTTCAAGAAAAATGCATATCTCCCCCATGAAAAATTTAAATTTTCTTATTAATTCTTACTAAAATTTAGAGTCTCCCCCAAGAGATTGAAAAATCTCCTTTATGAAATTTTTCAAGCTTGGCAAGTCTGTGAGATCTAGGGTGAATAAAAGCCAATGTTTGGAGGTATTTCCCAGAGTTATGGGCCTTTATGAGATCTAGGGTGAATTAGAGCCAATGTTTGGCAGTATCTGCCAGAAATATGAGCTTTGATATAAATGAGATCTTGGATGAATTGTACACTTTCTGTTTTAATGGATTATTGCTATGACCATTGCTAATATTATTTTACTGTTTCTAATTATTTCATTCCACAACATTGTACATTATCAGGTAATGTTTCAGTAATTGAGTTCATTGAATATCCTATTTCATCAGATGATCATAAAATTGGAGCTACTCATACACATCTTACACACGTATGTTGGGAGGCAATTAATTTTGTTAAACGATCAAATGGATATACATGTACGACTGGCAATACATATGTAATAAACCTCTTGCGCAGTTGGTACAGCAGTTCTATAAGAGTATTTCCCCTTGATTTACATTATTTTTAGATGTTTTGTGAAGCCCTATTCTGGATGTGAGAAATATTATGCCATTAGATTGAAACTCACTGGTGCATATCATGCATATGTACCCAATGGATGGTCCATAATGCCATACTGTCCATTTTTGTTCAGTTACTGCGTTATTTGTTGATGTGTAAGGCAACGGCAGCATTTAACATTGTGTACTTAAATGTTTGTTTTTATTCTTAACCCTTTCACCCCTAAATATCTAGATGGTGTGATCTTTTCTACTGTTTAGACCAGTCTATTATGACCTGTGGGGTTTAAAGGGCTAAAGTATGTTTGGAAATCTTGTATATTTAGATATTGCACACATTTGTACATGTTATAGTGATGTATGTGAATGTTGCCAGTCGTATATTTTAGATAATATCTATGTACATTTCAGTATACAGTCATGGGACATAGATATTTGCCACTTATGTTATTTTCTTCTTTGTTTTATATAAAATCAACAATTTTTAAATGCTGGTAACATCCATAAATCATACCAGAATTTGACAAATTTGTACAAATTTATAGTAGGATAATTTCATATTTCTGAAATATATGCATTTTTAAATTATCATGTTTATTTACAGAAATGACAGTATTTTTTTCTCAGAGTAATTTTGTAAATTCCATAAGTATTCTCTCGGTCTAATGAAATATGTCAGAATTTACCTAAAATAGTTTTATCCTCCACAGAATCATTATTTTCTCAAAATAAACAAGCAGTATATCTAAATTTTAAAAAGATTAAAAAATACGAAATTCAATTTCCTTCCTGTGAAAATAAAATATTTGAAATATTGCTTAAATTAGTGGATTCTGTGGTCATTTAAAAATTGTTGGTTTTATATAAAACTAAGAAGAAAATAACATATGCCGTGAATATTTATGTCCCATGAGTGTACATGTATATATATACATGTGTGTGTATATATATATATATATATATATATATATATATATATATATACAGTAAAACTTGCTTTAGTGACCACCTGTTCACAAAGACTGTTTTTCACTATCCCCAATAGTACCTTTTGTGTACAAATCAACCTCTGTATAAAGACCACCTCCCTATTAAGATTGGTTTTGTTGTGTCCCTAAGGAGGTTGTTATATACAAGAATGAGCCAGCAGCTAAGAAAAGTATTTTTTGGACAATACTGGGGGAAACTGTTAATTTGATGTCAGAATTTAAACATGTGGAATGGAAAAATATAATAAAATTAGAAATATGGAAATCCTTTTTTGTTTCTCGCATTTCTTTTGTCGTATCAACTGCTGGCTCATATATACATGTATATAGATCCTTGTTATTATGACCACCATGCTGACTAAATCAAAGTGATCTGATTAGTGAGGCTATGTCATAAATGAGGGTCTAAACTTACTAGAGATTAGATAAGAAATTTTCAGGAGACTTGAATATCTATGGTCTCCTACGTGAGGTGGTCTCCTAGGGAAGATGGTCTCCTAGGGAAGGTGGTCTCCTACGTGAGGTGGTCTCCTACATGAGGTGGTCTCCTAGGCAAGGTCCTCTCCTAAGGGAGGAGTCTTAAGGTGAGCTTGCTCGTTAATATATATATATATATATATATATATATATATATATATATATATATATATATATATATATATATATATATGTATAATTGGATATTGTAATAGCCTATTGCTAAATTTTTTAGGGTGTACACATTTTTAAATTAGAATATATTAAATGAACAGATGTCTAATGCATAATCTTTATTTTGGCCATATATTATATGTATATGTATATATAAATATATATTTAAGAATTTTTGTATATATAAGCTTTTGGTGATCTGAAATATAGAGGTATAGATTTTATGAATATGATATTTTATGGGAACAAGCTATTTTTAAAAATTTCAATTTTCATTCGCAGCTGTTATTCATTTTTTGGCAGCTTCAGTTTTTTTTTTTTTCAATTTTGATTTTGTTTTTTATTGTACACAAATTCCTGGTTGATGTGCATACACATACACGACATAATGACACGAATAGTAAATATCACTTGCACAGAAACAATAGCTTTGGAATTTTCTTCAAAATGCTCAACAAAAAGCCCTCCCCCCAAAAAAAAAAAATCTCCATTGGGGGTCCATTTTGTTGCCTAAAATATTTAATTTATGTCAAGGTGTAGATATTTTAATTATTTTTGCTGAATGCGAAGTTTTCATATTTGAAAATTCGGAAAATGTTAAGTTAGGAAAGCACAGGGTATTCTATTCCAAATAGTAAATCATGTTAATTGTATGATGTATGTGATTGTTAAAGAATTATCTTATATTTTTGAATATACAATGTACAGTATTGCCTATATTTTAATTACGTGTACGTGGTGTAGGAATACATATATATATATATATGTATATATATTATTTTACATCTATATATAAAACATGTGAATTGAATTCAAATGCCAATTTTTCCAGATTTTTAAAAACAAATTATTTTTCAATATAGTAGGGTTTTCAATTAAATTTTTCTGAGAGAATAGTCTTGTTAAATGGCATCTGACAATACAAATCAGATTGGATAGAGGTGTGATTACAACAGAAACAGGTATATAGATAAAAAAAAGGAGTATTTATAAAATATTACTTCATATCAATTTTCTCATACAGAGTATATGAAATGTGCAGGTAATTTTTTTGTTATTATTTATTGGGTCCAATGCCATCCCTTTGTGCATTATCTGTAAATTTAACATTTTCCATGTTTCTGTTTTTTTGTACCTCTTTAGACCTGATTTGCAGCATTTCTGCGGCCTGCCTCGGACCTCAATGGCAGGTTCAGCTTTAAAAAAATCAAAGATGCAATATTTGGAAAGTCTTTATTTTCTTAAGGTTCATTTACTGTTTACCGATGTCTAGAAAATGTATGGGAAAAATTACAGCACACATTCTAAGTATAATTGTACAGCCATGGGTATGTACAAAATTGGCTGATTGATACAATTATTGGTAGGCCCTATATACATTTATGATGAGGCACTCAAATCAATATCTAATAACCAGATGCGTCCAAATACTGGACATCATGGACATGGCAATATTATATTTATACAACTGTTAATTTTTTTTTTAATTCATGAGGTGTTAACATTTGTAAGTGTTACAAAACACCTTCCAAAATATTGTTAAAATCCTTTTCACCCCTATATGTCAAAATGAAATGCTCTTGTCTGTTGTTTAACAATAGTCCATTATGGTCTACAGGGTGAAAAGGCATGTTGCATTCATTTGATAATGTTGAATATTTTTTACTCCAAATTTTATCTTTTACAAAAAATCAAGAATTTTATGATGTGAATTTTTATGACAAAATACAACGTAAAGGGACTGGACAATCAATAATGTGAGCTGTGAGATTTTGTTTTCGCTTTTGTTGTTGTTGTTTTTTCTGATGAAGGGGTAGTTTCTATGGTATATATTTACCAAATATATGTTACATATAAATGGCATATGCCTTTATTCAATCATGATAATGATTCAACAAGTCAATTTTTGATGAAAAATAATTCATAAATATCACAGCTCACATCGATTAACTCCATTTGTAATTTTGCGATTTATCTACAGTCAAACTTGCATTAAAGGCCACCTCTATGTAAAGGGCACCTGCCTATAAAAGCCATTCAAACATAACCTATGAATAAACATTTTTATAAAGGCCACCTGCCTATAATGGGTATTTTGTCTTGTTCCCTCAAGTGGCCTTTATAGACAAGCTTTGACTGTATCTATGTTTAGGTAGTTTGATTAAGACCTGTTTGATGTGAAGAGATTTAACACAGTTTGCGGAAATGTGTGGTTTGTTTAACATAAACAATAAAAAGCATTAGCAATAACTTGACCCGATTTGTGTTTCTAATATTAGCAATAACTTGACCTGATTTGTTTCTATTAATAGCAATAACTTGTCCTGATTTATGGTTTGTTTCTATCAATAGCAATAACTTGACCTGATTTATGTTTCTATTAATAGCAATACCATGACCTATTTTTTGTGTTATTTTCATTGTTTTTTTTAACCCTGCAAAGAATTTGTCACATATTTGCGGATGTCACAGATTGTATAGGTGAAGAGAGGGGCCTCCATGGCTGAGTAGAATGAGCATTGCACTTTGAACCATGAAGTCTCTCACTTGTGGTAAGAGCAGGTTTGAGCCCCGCTGGAACCCAAGCTGATTTTTGCGAGAAAATTTGGCAATTTATTGCGAAAGACTCTCTTTTCCTGGGTGCAGTGTAATAAGGTTCTCACCTCCACCAACAAAAACTGGCTGCCACCATATAACTGAAAAAATTCTTCAAAATTGTAGGTGAAGAGTCACAAATTTTGGCATGTGCTATGGACCAGTTGAAATTCAGAGCAGGTTCTTAATGAGCAACACCTATTGCGGCACAGGTTTTGGGGTTTCAAGTCTCATCTTTAAGACGGACATCCATGGCCAAGTGGTTTGAGCACTGCACTTTAAACCATGAAGACTCTCACCTCTAGTAAGTGTCGGTTTGAGTCCCGCTGGAAAAATCAGCTGAGTTTGTGAGAAAATTTGCCAGTTTACTTGTGGACCCCTGGTGGTCTCTACACCAGTACAATGGCACTGGTTTCTTTCCTCCTCCATTAAAACTGGCTGCCACAATATTGCTGAAAAATTGATAAGTGTGGCATAAAACATCATTCAACCATACAAAAATCATTTTGAATACCTCCTACCCTGTGATTTTCACATCATATGTCAAGACTTTTGGGGACGGAACAATTACTTCCTGTTCTAAAGGTTTGGTAGGCATGACTCTCAATATATGTACCAAGATTTTAATGTGTGACTTTTGAGAGTCAAACATGTAGATCACCATGAGCGGTACTGGTTTTATGGCATAGATTCTGCAAGTTTTATGGTGCTGGGGGCAGGATTTGAACTTTAGACTTTTGTAAATCACCGTATGACATTCAGTAAAATCCAGATAACCTGGTGGGGTGGAGTCTCACGAACTCTTCCTTGACCTGGGCAAATTTAAATTTTATGTAATATATTAAAATTACACTGGAAAGAGAAATCCGTTCTGACTTGTCATTCATCATTCTTATGGTATCCAGTTGGTAATTAAACGTAATTCCAATGAATCCTGTCATAACCTAAAAACTTGTATAATTGAGCATATTATACTGTAAATCTGGAAATTTTTGTGAGACTTTATTTTTGCAATATACACAAGTTTTAAATTTATTCATGAGATGATATTTTACGCGATTTTGATTGCCCATTTCGTCATACTATTATCATACTTTTTTGGCATTAATTTTATTTTTGCAAGTGAGAGCTGTCCCAAAATTACATGTTAATAAAATTCTCGCAAATATAACCAGATTTAAAGTAATCAAATGTTACTCCGCTTCATGGCAAGATAGGCAGATTCTGTAAGTTTTATGTTGCCGAGGGCAGGATTTGAACTTGGGGACTTTTGTGAGTCAGATGCATAGATCACCATTAGCAGTACTGAATTTAAACCAGGATATGCAGACTACAATTGTGTTGCTGACTGAACTTGTGATAATGGCCTCACACTTCAGCTCACCCTATCAAGATATGATCTATTCTGTCTGTATCGGACTTCCTTGGTCAAGCACAGTGAGTAGGTCATGGCAGAGTGTGGTGGGGTCGAGTCAAGGTTATTAAATATTCAGCAAGCCCCGCCACACATAAGAGCCACCAAAACTACCCTGAGAAGTCTCTCTTGTGTTAGACATGTAGCACCTGGCTATTAAGATCACCTGACTGACTCAAAGTGGTCAGATTAGTGAGGTGGTCTCTTCAGTGAGATTATATTGTGCAACTTCCGAATTCCTGTTCAGGTAAACAAAAAAGAACAATGTAAACATCACCTGATTATTACAGAATCTGAATATTTAGAACCGACATCGTTCATCAGTCAATTTCCCAAATTCTCAAACCTTAGAAGTTTTTGTGAGTCACATGGTTTAGGAGATACATGTATCAAGAGTCATCTGTCTATATTTGTTTGTTTATTTGTTGTTTTACATCCTGTCAAGAATTTTTCACTTATATGGAGATGTCACCAGCTTTAGGTGAAGTGACAGAAATTTTGACCTGTGCTATGGACAGATGCCAATGCAGTGAGGGTTTTTTTTACATGCCATGCCTGCTGTGACACCAGAACTTGGGTTTTATGTCCGAAAGATGCGACTTTCAAATCATATGCCGAGTATATTTGTTAGACATATACATGTATATAGAAGTACTCATACATACCATACAGATACATAAAGAACAAAAAAAAAACGGCAAAATCCGTATCGCATGCCATAGCAACCCCCGACACTCCAATATCAGCTCGGTCTTGGATATTGGTCTTGGGTTGATATTTAAGGTGATACACATTTTGCCACGTATTTTTGTTTTTATTATATATTTAAAGACCCTACTGGTAAATAGACAAAAACTATATCAATAAAAAAAGGGAAGTCATAGTTTCTAAGCTATCACGATTCGCATATCTTTATGGGAATTACCATATGGGCATAATCTAAAAATACAATCTGAAACTTTTAAACTTCCCACAAATACTTTGTTTATATATTTATTGTTACTATTTAATGTTATATTTTGTTTGTTTGTTTCTTGTTGTTTAATGTCCCACTCAAGAATATTTCACTTATATGGAGATGTCACCAAATGCCGGTGAAAGGCTTCAAATTTTGGCCTATGCTCGGCACTTACGGCCATTGAGCAGTGAGGGTTCTTTAACGTGCCGAAACCTACTGTGACACGGGACCTCGAGTTTTACTGTCTCATCCTAAGGGCAGGAAACCAACATGCCAGTGGCAGGACTTGAACTCTCGACCTCATGATCCAGAGTCGAGCACGCTACCAACTGAGCCAATATTATATAGATATATTTGAACTAACGACATGCCTACAGGGGACAACTATATTTTTTGAAAAGAACATTCACGCATATTTCACTTCTTGTATTGGTAAATCTAAAGCTCTGTCAATGGAAATACTTGAATCTAGAGCATGTAGATATATGAAACGTGTGGAATTCACAACATTTTGAAGTGTTCTGAATCTACCTACTGAGTATGTTAAGTAAATTTAAGGTTTCATTCAACAATCCGTAAAGTTGTTCAAAATAGGCCCATTAGGTATAGGAATGTGCGTAGCCTAGTCTACATGTACTATTTTTAGTTGGAAAACTATTGACCTATCGCCAAGTGTCTGAAACACGGCTGTCTATGTGCTTTTTTGACGTCATTCGATTATGATGTCATAATCACACAAGCGTTTGACAGGCCATTTAATTGTGACTCCATAATTGAAAAGTTTGCCAATAGATTAATTGAGGTATTCTGAATAAAAACAAAAGAAGCGTTCCAGATGAGCCGTAAATTAGGGTTACAGGGGAGTGATAAAGGGCGGCCTGATACAGGGTATGCGATAAAGGACATGTGCTAGCTCCTGTATCGGGGGTGAGAAAAGCCAGTATATTTTGATAAATATATAATGATGTAAATATGATACAGACAAGCAAGTACACAGATATGTCAGGTAGGCCCCATACACAAACCAGTGAATCTTGTAGATAAAGACCCTCTCACTGACACAAGAAAACCAGCCTGTATAGGGAGGGGGTCTTTATACAGAGGTTGATTTGTACACAAATGGTACTACTGGGGACAGCAAGGTTGTCTTTATACACGGGTGGTCGCTAAAGCAAATTTTACTGTATACACACATACACAAAGATTTGAAAACTATATATATATATCCTACATACATTTATTTTTGTTTCAAAAGCATTTACTCACAAAGATAAGATACCAGTGTTTTTACAAAGATAACAAATTCTCATGGTGATACTTAAATGTGTACTTAATAATTCACAGAATGTACAGATTAATGTACAGAAATGTAAACATGAAATACAAAATTGATATTCACCATGTTCAAATATGAAATGAATTGATATGAAATGTACAGAACTGTTAATGTAGTGAATTGTAAATATACAGTTCTCAGAACTGTGAATATAAAGTGTACAAAACTGAACAAATGTGAACAGAACTGAACATAAGTGTACAGAATTGTGAACATGAATATAAAGTGTACAAAACTGAAAATAAGTGTACAGATCTGTGAACATGAAGTGTACAGAACTGTGAACATCAGTGTACACAATTGTGAACATAAGTGTACAGATCTGTGAACATGAAGTGTACAGAACTGTGAACATAAGTGTACAGAAATGTGAACATAGGTGCACAGAACTGTGGGCATAAATGCACAGAACTGTGAACATGATGTGACAGAACTGTGAACATGAAGTGAACAGAACTGAGAACATAAAGTATAAGAACTGTACAGAACGGTGAACATAAAGTGTACAGAACCATGAAGATGAAAAGGGAAGAAATATGTGACCGAAACATGTTACACATTAAGTACAACCATTGTGTTCGTGTTCACGATGTTCTAGTTCACACACTTTGAATACACAAAGTACAATGAATATACATCAGGGACCTCCGTAGTCGAGTGGTTAGAGCATGACGCTTAAACATTCTGGTCGGTGCAGCTTCGAGCCACACTGAAACCCATGCTGATTTTTGTGAGAAAGTTTGCCAGTTTACTTGCGGAAGGCTGGTGGTCTCTTATCCGGGTATATTTTACCCAGGTTCTCTCCTCCCTCAATGAAAACTGGCTGCCATCATATCACTGAAAAGTTGTTGAGTGTGGTGTAAAACACAATTCATTCAAAATCAACACACATATTAGGTAAAGATACTTTGTACTTACAGTTTAAGTACAAGCACATTCAATAATTATACTTGTTTTAGTAAACATACTTACAACTACATGTATTTACCTACATGTACTATTGGTACATAGTTTTGGTCTAACAAGTAGGAAATTTAGAGTTCAAATCTTGGTAAGACCTAGATTTTATTTTCTCAATCTAAATGTTGCAAATTTAAGTATTTTTTTTTTCTTTTTACATTTTATTGCTGGCTACAATAGCTTAATTCAAAGGTATTATGAAACTTTTAACTTACAAAACTGTGATTACATGAAATAAACTGTATCGGAAGATCAGCATATTGAGCTAAAATTATAAAAAAAATATCAACAATATTCTGATATTGAAGCGCAAGCAATATAAATGTAAACTGGGCTAAATGTTAAAAGTTAACTTAAGATATAGACTGTAAAATGTTTAAGTATGCTAAAATAAATACATGTACATACACAAAATACAGATTTGAAATGTCTGCTCTGAATAACTTTATGACATGTAGGCGATTGAAACATCTCTATGGAAACCAGGGGTACTTGACTGATGAATATGAAGTGTGTAGGTGTGTGTGTGTGTGTGTGTAGGTATGTGTGTGTGTAGGTATGTAGGTGTGTGTGTAGGTGTGTGTGTAGGTGTGTCTGTGTTGGTTAAATGGTGTCTTAATTATGTGTGTTTTAAGGAGTGTTTTTGTGTGTGTGTGTGTAGGAGTGTGTGTGTGTGTGTATGTTTGTGTGAGTGAGTGTGTGTGTTGGAGTGGTGTGTTTGTGTGTGTGTTGGTTAAATGGTGTCTTACTTATGTACATAGTGAAAGAGTGTTCATGAATGTGTGTTGTATGTGTGGTGTGTTTCTGTGTGTGCAGTGTGTGTGTTTCTGTGTGTGCAGTGTGTGTGTTTCTGTGTGTGCATTGTGTGTGTGTCTGATACAGGTATGTGTTTACATTTCTGCACATGTGTGTTAATTAACTGGTGTATTTTGTGTGTGTTTGTCTATATGTGTTTGTTCTAAAAGATGTATCTTTATAAGTACAAATGTATGTGTAGGTCTATGAGTTCTGTGAGTTTTTTTTATTAAGTAACAAAAACCAAAATATATCACATTCACATCATCAACATGTTCTTTCCTATCAAATATTCAAATCAACAATATCACACATGTATAAATAAACAGTCACATGACATTTTCCGACAGTCTTATAGGTGGTCATGACAGGAAGTAATCAAAATACAAACTTCACACATGTTTCATGCATATCATTCTGTCCTATTTTCAGCTATATAATGAAAATTGCAAAACTGCATTTAAAAAAAAAATGTATTGGCACATATAAACTTTAATCTGCACTCATACAAAAAAATGAAAAAAAAAAAATCCCCACAGCCCTATACCATCCCCTAAAAAGTAAGCATTCTGAAAGATCCCATAAAACATTGCTGTATATTGCTAATTCATCATGTTAAAATTTGGTGACCAAAAATCTCAAACCCAAAATGTTAAAAACAGAAAAACAATATCCCCCCTCCCCCATAATCTTTTATTAACAAGTCTACAACCAGTATTTATTCACATTTTTATTTCACACCTCTTTTTATTTCACAACTCAGTTCACTTTTTCTTTCACGCCTCAGTTCACTTCTTCTTTCACACCTCAGTTCACTTAACTTTACAAAAACAGTTAAAGGTGCTTTTGCGATGGAATTCAAAATTTTTTTTCAAAAAAATTTATTTCAAAATTGTGTAACATAAAATTTTATTTCAGAATTTTGTAACAAAAAATTTTTCTTTTTACTTTAAAAATGTCTTTTTTGTTGTTGTTGATGTTGTTTTGAAAATTGTGTTCTCAATTAAGAAGCAAGTAGCGAATATGTGGCTTTTGTGAACTCCTACTGTGATATAAACAATTTATAGGGGCATTAGCTGTGTTTTTCACCCCTTCTTTACTACTTAGATTGATAAACAACAGGGATTTTCTTAGTTCCATAATTCTGGGTTCAGAAACTTCGGGAATAATACATTTTTAATAAAATAGAAACACTTCATTTTAAACATTTGTTTGAAAATGCTTTTTTTTTTTATTTTCAATTTCAAAATTAGGAATTTTTGCATAATTTTGGGAAAATATAAGCCATTTTTGCAATGGAATTGGGTCCTTTAACTGGACCCAAAATTAGCCTAGGAAAATCCCTGAACAATCACAAAAACTAGAGAGATACGCAAGAAAAAAATGTTCTCCAATTCCTATATATTTTGTGAAAACTACTTGAGGAACCCAGGTTTGGCACTTCTTCAATTGCAATTGATTAACCCCACCTTACTGTTTGTATGTATATGAACACCAAACTGGACCTGACCTTATTTTCACGAAATATATAGGAAAATATGGCTTGGTGATATTTTTTTTTTTTTTTAAATGTGGTTTTATTTGAAATATTCAGTAAAAAATATTAGTATATGAATACTTTTGTCCTGTCCTCATGGAAAATGAGGAGGTCATACAAAAACAAAATTCTGACATGATAATCTGCAAACGAGCATCTTTAACATGTTTAAGATGGAAAAATGAAGTTGACGTATACATCAATCAAATCAAATCTTATCAATTTCTTCATCATGAGGTGAATCCAACCTTTGACCTCACTACCTGAATAACAACCTGTGTATACACATTACAATTGTAAAAAGTATTTTTAATCTCATTCTTTTTCCATCACCATGAAAAAATTAGTGGTGCTTTGAATTTTTAATCAAATGTACCATGACCCCACAATAACAATATCAGTGGTGCTTTTAATCACCATGACAACATCAGTGGTGCTTTTCTTTGCCATAACATTAAAGTTAATTACATTTAAGTGTTGGACCAATCAGGAGCCACCATTTGGTCATGTGACTTTTTCTCAGAAAACAAAAGGACAGGTACACTACATCTCGCCCTCAGTAATATCCCTGTGAAGTTTGGTAAGGATTGATCCTGCAGTTTTGGAGCAAAGAGTCGGAGAAGTTCGCAGAAGAAGAAGAAGAGGAAGGAATAATAATAATAATAATAATAATAATAATAATAATAATAAGAAGAAGAAATGGAGTAAACACATAATGTCCCCCTCCCCCTCGTTTGGGGGACATAAATATGACACTTTATCACAAAGTACAATTCTACAAACATGACGCACCCTATGCAATCCATAACACTCTGTAAGCTCGAAAATGTGACCTGCATAATATGACAACTTGTTAAACCTGGCCAAAATCTATAGTGAGGAGCCTGACAGTATTTAAACTTGACACTATTACAGACATGTGTTCCTCTTGATAAAGAATTATATTTCTGATTTTTAAAAAATTCTATCAACATGCACACGTTATGGAACACATACAACATGTTTGTTTGTTAGTTAGTTTGTTTGAGTTGTGTTTTATGCCACAATCAACAGTCTTACAGTTAAGTGGTTTAGGAGAAACTGGTTAAAATGTACATGAGAAAACACCGCCAGCCCTCCACAAGTTAACTGGCAAAATTTCTCACAAAATCTACTTAGGTTCCAATGAAGCTGGAACTTGAGTCAACTAGAAATGAACGACTTTATGATTTATAGTGCCATGAAAAATGAAGACCAGAAATAAAGGAACTGGGAATCTTTTTCTATCTGTACATGCTGTGGAAGATACAATTTTAAAATAATAATAACATGACCGAGCCTTAAGAGAGCGAGTTTGACCTTAACCTGACAATCAGGTGATTTACAGCAGGATTCTGCTGTATCTTCGTGTTAAAAAGACAAAAAATTGCACATTTCCCATTCAAGCCTTGTGTGAGTGGAGAGTCAATAATGAGCTTAAACATGTTAAAGGGGCATTAGCTGCGTTCACCCGAAATATTATTTTTATCTTTTCTACTTTCACTACTTGTACTTGATGTACACTAACAAATAAGAGCTATACACAGGCAAAAAAATCTTATATCCATATATATTTTGTGAAAATAAGGTTAGCAGGTCCAGCGTGGTTTTCATATACAAATAATAAGGTTGAATTAATCGATTGTAAGTGAATAATTGCCAAACTGGGCTTCTCAAGCAATTCTCACTAAATATATAGGAATTAAAGAATTTTTATGTTTGTGTATATCTCTATTTTGTTATTCTATCAATCAAAGTAGTATTAAAAAAGGAAAGAAATTTTTTTGAAAAAAAAACAACAAAACAGCTAAATGCCCCTTTAATAGCAGATAAAGTTTCATGATATAAAAGTATGTGGAGTATATGAAATAAAAACACAACAATGACGAATGTACATAACATGTTACGCTCTGTGTTCACCTTACGTAAAAATAAGATGTACGCAATTACGCAAAAAATAAACAAGTCACATATACCATGTATATTTATAAATGAAAAAATGTATTGAACTACCGTAAAGGTGGATATTTCTGCATGTTACTAAGCCTATTCACCCCTAAAGACACATTTGGGCTGGTCCTAGTCATTGATTTACAGAAGAGTCCATTGTTTTTCAGGGGGTTGATGAGTTAATTATGCAATTTTCTTATGCACTCATGGTTGTGTCACAACTTCCTGTGAGCAGTACAGTATAAAAGAACATTGGGACTGGTATGTGGGGTGGAGGGTGGAGGGGATGGGGGAGCAATTTACAATAAATTGTAAAAAAATTGCACTATTTTTTAAAAAAAATCAATTGCTCCAGCACATACAGAGTTATGAGTATGGGACTCTGTGAGTTGGATAAAAAAAAGTATACATTCATTTGTGAGAATGTGTTTGGTCTTCAATTTTGTAGGAATTGATGCAAAAGCACTTTGAACACACTTGCACTGATCTGTAAAAACTGATTATTAGAAAATGTTAAACAAGAGTTACTTTTTTTCAGTTATACGGTGGTAGCCATTTTCTTAAAATTACAATAAACATGATAAACTGGAGACAAGGTCACAAGCTTTACGTGAGTAGATACGCACATATTCCCAGTTAATTGCAATTTTAACACAAGAATTTAAAGAAAATCTCTCTCTTAACCATGTTAAAGGGCATTAGCTGTGTTTACTCAAAAGAATTATTTTGATTTTATCTCATTTTACTGCTTCTACTTGATATGCAATAACAAACAAGAACTGTTTGTTTGTTTATTGTTGTTTAATGTGCCACTCATATAGAGAAACAAGAACTGTACACAGGCATAAAACTCTTATATTCCCGATATTCCTAGATATTTTGTGAAAATAATGTCGGATTCAATACGGTATGCATACACAAAAAGTAAAGTTGAATTAATCAATTACAAATGAATAATTGTCCAACTGGGTTTTTCAGGGGATTTTCATAAAATATACAGGAATTCTAGAATTTTTATTCCTGTGTATATCCTGTTTTGTTACAGTATATAACTGTTAGTAGTATAAAAGGAAAGAATGTTTAAAAAAAAACCCACAGCTATTGTTCCTTTAACTTTTGAAATTTTATCATTGATCTCATGATTCAGCAATTGTACAACACTGAATCCTGACCTGAGATACCATTGCTATAAAAGACAACCTGTCTTCTGAGACCACCTGTCTTCTAAGACCACCTGTCTTCTAAGACCACCTGTCTTCTGAGACCACATTTTAAAAATCACCTGGATGAATTACCCTGTCAATATGGTCAATTAAACCTCTTTTGAGAGAGCACCTGTCTGCAGAGATCACCTTTCTGGAAGGACCACCTGTCAGCAGAGACCACATCTCAGTGGCAGGTGGTGAGGTCTCTTAAAACAGGTTTCACTGTACCTTTTCAATTTCCTGTGTACCACAGTATTGATATCTCATAAAAAAACAAATAACAAACAAACTTGTCAACAGATTCCATCCAATTTTAGAAATATACCATAAAGATTCATGGATAAGTAAGTTGACATTTTCAAAACTTTCCCAAACTTTTGTTATATGTATGATGTCAAATATCAAACCAAAGAATACTAAAGAAGGACACTCAATAACAGTAACTCTGGAATTACAACATCAGATTGTCAAGATACACTCAAGGACCATAACTCTAGAATGACAATGTCTGAGTTTCTAGAAATTACTACTACAGAAGTACCTTCAAGAACCATAACTCTGGAATGAAAATGTCAGATTGTCAATTAATTACTACAAAAGTACACTCAAGATTCATAACTCTGGAATGACAAAGTCAGTACTCTAGAAATAACATTAGAAATACACTCAAGAACCATAACTCTGGAATGACAACATCAGATTGTCAAGTTATTACTACAAAAAAAAAAAAACACTCGAGAACCATAACTCTGAAATGACATCAAATTACCACGTAATTTGAAAAAAAAAATCAACCTATGTTTCAGCACATTTAAAAAACAAAATACTAAATTTCCAAAATTCAGCACAACAAAAAAAATAATATCTTCAGTACCAAAAAGGTGACTAGTTTTGAGAAAATTTGAATTAACCATTAAAATGGGCATAAAACAATCAAACATACCAATCTCTTCCTCGCAGCAAAACATTCAAATTATCAATAATGTGATAAATATTGGAAGCACATATGAAATTAGCATAAGCTTATACCAGCAAAATGCATAATATTACAACAAATTTAAATATGTACAAATTTTACAAAAAAATATCTGCATATTTGATATGCAAAAAATCATAAGCATCACATAACAGGAAGTTAATCTGTATACAAAAGTCAATGATGACATAATGACATTCTAACAGGAAGTTTAGATGTATGCAAACATCAATGAAATTTAAACAGGAAGTTTGATTAAATGCAAACATCAATTTCATCTGAACAGGAAGTTTAGATGTATGCAAACATAAATGACAATTGAACAGGAAGTTTAATCAAATGCAAACATTGATGTTTTATGAACTGGAAGTTTAGATGTATGCAGCCTTCATGGCATTTGAACAGGAAGTTTAATCAAATGCAAACATCAATGACATCTGAACAGGAAGATTAGATGTATGCAAACATCAATGACATCTGAACAGGAAGTTTAATTATGTGCAAACGTCAACGACATTTGACCTGAAAGTTTAATTATATGCAAACATTATACTGAACACATTCATTAACTATATATAATTCAGGTTCATTTAAAAGTTGAAACTTCTCAGAAACAGGAAGTTACTATGTCTTTGTCATCTGCTGGGTACAGGAAATGAAATACATGAGACATATAATCTCTAATCAAAGAAAACAACAAAACCCGAGTCGTCCATAGCACAGGTTAGATTTTAGCCCTTAACTTGAAGCTTGTTATGTCTATATAAAAGTGAATAACACTTTGCTTAAGAGGACATGGCTGAATTTCTAAACCATAGAATATCAGACCCATTGAGACTGAGAGATGGACAGACAGAGAGATGGTAACACAAAGAGATGGGCACACAGAAAGATGGACAGATAGAGACATGAGAGAGATGGACACACACAGAGATGAACAGAAATCATCAATACATTGACTGGTATATGCTTAACAATAGGTCCAAAAGTTATTTTTGCCTGACTGTTCCTGTTTAAAATGTTAGTCAGATGCCAATTTAGTTTAGAATGTAGCCAGAATTTGTGGCAAGAATGTTCCACCATATATTACATAATATATTAAAATATATTCTTATATGTGAAAAGAGGATAAACATCTTATTTTTCTAGTAGGAAACTATAAACATAAACATTTCTATAAATATTTGTAAATTAAAAACAAAACAAATCTATTTCAAATAAAAACAATCAAGAATACTATGGACAGACTTTGTGATGTCCTGGAATGAACAAAGGGAGGTAATTAGGATGAAAAGAACTAGTTATTTGTACCTTATACATGTTACATAAAGTTCCGTTCTTGGTCTAATAAATCAAATATACCTTGATTCAGTGTCTGTGCGAGATTGTCATTTCTGTGTCTGAAGAAAAATTTAAAAAGGGAACATGCAAAAGCAGCCGTGATAGACATGTGGCCTTTACAAAAAAGCTTATTCATAATAAAAAAAAGTTAACAAAAAACTTATGTAGGAATGGCCTTTTTAGACAGGTGCCCTCTATAGAGAGGTGGCCTTTAATGCAACTTTGATGGTATAAATAATGGAAGTAGCAACCAATCTCAGATGCCATAACTCATTTCTTACCACATGCATCTTAAATGGGGGATACAGTTTTTATGAAATGCAGTGAACTATAATTTTTAGTAAATATAAACATTTTACAATGGAAAAATGATAATCAGAATTTTTATGAAATTCTGTCAAACGGCACATCTAATCATGTGATACATAAAATCTGAGGAAAGTCACATGACACGGATAACCTTTCAGAAAAGTTCTTATACATGATGTACACAAGGTATATGCTGATATAACGACTTACAAACTTATACGTGATATATTCAATATAAAACGCCAACAATATCTCTGACAATATTTCCTTCCAAACCAGACTTTTTTGATAATAAAAAAAAAACTTTTTGCATTTGAACATCTATATATATATATTGCAAATGAAAAATGAAAGTTATAAAAACACAATCATGCAGTTTCACTGGTGTCGATACGAAAATGAAATGAGGGTAGCAATGTCTACAAAGTGCCCCCTAGACTAAGCACATCAAAACAGATATCGCAAACCCTGACAGGCTTTGGTAGGTTGTACTTCACTATAGGCATGTCTTTAGCTGAACACTTGGCACATAATAAACGCCCGCAATGTCGACTGAAAAATAAAGCAGATACCATGGTAACGAAAATTATCAGAGTTAATTGTTGATAAATACAGTGAAACTTTTATATAAAGGCCCCCCATAGGGACAAAACAAAACCAGCCTTTATAGAGAGGTGATCTTTATATAGAGGTTGGTTTGTACACAAATGACACAATTGGGGACCACAAAAAATGGCCTTTGTGACCAGGTGGTCTTTATACACAGGTGGTCGCTAAATCAGGTTTTACTGTATATATCATTTTGTGTGTAATGGTAAGGAAAGTGAAGGGCCTGACTGGGATTTGTACCCAGTAACTGTTTGGATTTTTGCTGACTGAGCTACCTTGTCGGACATACCTACAGTTTATCACAGTAAAACTGGATTAGTTCTGATGTGTGATTTTCATAAATGTATCAGTAAGATTTAAAGTAGGTTGGAAAGAATTAGAGATTTTTTGTTATACTTTAATTATACAGTAAAAACCTGCCATAACAGACACCTTAATTCAGCGGACACCCTCCAATAGTGGGCAGATTGTCTAGGTCCCAATTTACATTGTTATATAAGACTATTAGCATCTGTTATAACCAGGAACCTTTCTTACCCGGACAATGGACACAATTGTTGACCCCATTTTGCAAAATTTCTGTATTTTTAATCTTAAATTAGTGGACAGTTTTCCTATGATTGACTTCCATTGCCACAGGCTATTTTTTTCTCACTCAGCTGTATGTCTTGACTTCTATTATGAGAAACACTCCTACAATCTTTGATTTTGATACCACATTTTGAAAATCGCTTGGTGGTGTTTGTTAAATGATCCCTTAAATATGTTAAATAAAACCTCTTTTTAGAGACCACCTGTCTTGAGAGACCACATTTAAATGATGTGAAGTGATGGTCTCTCAGGACAGTTTCCATTGTACCGTTACTCCTAGATGAATGTCCCTCTAGTTGCAGACCTAGAAACTAATACCTTTTTTTCAAAATTGTTCCATTTCTCCTTGACCTTTCAGATCATTGGCATCACACTTGGGTCGCCTGCTTGTCATGTAGGGCTGTCATTGATAGACTCGATATCGATGTATCGACATGAAAATTGATTCGATACGATAATCGATACATTTCTTGAGTATCGATACATTTCATAATGCAGTTCACAGGATATTTTTTCTTATACAGTTTACAAAATTTTCCATTCAGTTTACTTCATGTTCTTGAACTATGTTTACATTTCATTCTTATTGTTTAATTTGTTCAAATAAATAATGTTTTCCTTGTAATGATTGATTTTTTACATCTTCAGGTAGCCAAATACACAATAACACACCTAAATATTATAAAGAATCTATTTATTCTGAATGCATTTTAAAGAAGTACCAAATAAATCGATTTATCAATATATCAATACTTTTTACTTATCAATATATCGATATAGAATTTCTCATCAATGACAGCCCTATTGTCATGTGATTGCTATGACAACATATTCTTTGCTAACGATTTACACGTTACAACAAAAACAAACATGCTCACTTCAGACTAATCATATACTCACCAATGATGCCGTCTTGTTTTTATGCTAAATTTAATTCCACACTCTAAGCAAAGCTCTCCCTCTGACCACGGTGGTTCTTTGGATAAAATATCTACAAAATGTTGACAATATGTTTACTTCTGTCATTAAAATTTTGAGGCATTACTTATAATCATGTACAAAAGTCACCACAAGGCACCACAAATTTTGACCTATATTTTTAACAACACCTTATTTTTTTTTAGGTCTGAATCTGAATTTTTCTCATTTTCTGCACATTTTTCAAACAATATTGCACTAGGAATTTTTCAAAAGGAATAAAGGTTACTTTTCAGCATTGGAGTAGGGCTTTTGAGCTTCCCCTTTTGATAAAAAAAGAGACCCAGATAATTATCATTACAATGACAGTTCATTAAATGCTTTTGTTGTTGTATTGTTGTTAAACGTCCCACTCAAGAATCTTTCACTCATATGGAGACGTCACCAAATGCCGAATAAGGGCTTCAAATTTTGACCTCTGCTCAGCACCTGCTGTGACACGGGACATCAGTTTTTACTGTTTCATCTGAAGGACAGGAACCTGCCGTTGGCTGGACTCAAACTCACGACCTCACGATCAAGAGTCAAGCGTGCTACAGATTGAGTCAGGCCGGCTCTCATTAAATGCCAGACCTAGCATCATGATGTGCTGTTATCAAAAGGTGGTCCATCACAAAATTTCATTAAATTCTATTCATCATTATAAATATGTCCAGTATCTAGATAATTATACATTTCATGTTCATTGCATTTATTTAAAAGTTGTAACAATAATTAAGACACTCTGGCCTGATAAAGACACTTTGTGAGTACCTTTTTAAAATTTTTGTAAAATCCATGTAAAAACTGACCAAATTGATGTTGTTAAGTTCAACTTATCAAAAACATTGGTTTTCTCAAAAAACAAAATTTCAATCCTACACATGATAAACCATGAAATTATATCTTTGAAGTTTCATTGTTAAACCATCAACATGTTCAACTTTCAATTACACATACCGTGCTGAGTCGATAGAATTGAATAGATGTGAAATTACATCTTTGAACATGTTGAAGTTTCATTGGTTAAACCTTCAACTTTCAATTACCGTATACATACCGTGCTGTGTCGATGGAATTGAATAGATGTGGATTTGAAGAAGATCGCTGGCTCAGAATCCTCAGTAAATGACTCATTGTAATTTTCCTACTTTTGACTCACTGTGAGTAAACTTTCAGTCTTTCTTATGTTTCTGCCATTGACTAACGTTGAACAGTCTTTTCTGTTTCTGGCTCAATGTGAGCATTCTTTTCTGCTATTTGGCTCAATGTGAGCATTCTTTCCTGCTATTGGCTCAGTGTGAGCAGTTTTTATGGAATTGACTCTGTGAGAAGTGTTGCTGTCAGTGACTTATTGTATGCAGTCATTCTTCTACTGACTTACTGTGAGTACTACTGACTCCCTGTGAGCACTACTGACTCACAGTGAGCAATCTTTCAATTTTTCTTATGTTTCTGCCATTGACAAACTTTGAGCAGTCTTTTCTGTTATTGGCTCTATGTGAGCATATGTTTCTGCTATTGGCTAAATGTGAGCAGTCTTTTTTCTGCAATTGACTCACTCATGTTACTGTGAGCAGTCTCTCTGCCAGTGACTCACTGTGATCAGTCTTTCTGCTACTGGCTCACCCTTTAAACCAGTGACTCACTGTGTGCAGTATTTCTACCAGTGATTCACTTTGAGAAGACCTGCAATTCTCTTACCTAGTAACTTAAACAGAAGCTGTTTTGTGGCTACTGGAGCATTGAATATACTAAGTCCTTGTTTGTTCATGGTTCCTAAACGAGCTCCCGTTCTCACCAAACTCCGACACAGGTTTCCATTGCCATTCATGTAAGCAAGAAGCAGAACTGAAATTTATAGAATTGGTATTAATAATAATAAGAAGACACTGGTTTAAGATGATTAACTTATAAATCCCTGAAAAACAATGGACTCTTCTGTAAATCAATGACTTAGACCAGCCCAAATGTGTCTTTGGGGGTGAATGGGTTAAAAGATTACTATCAAACTTGTAACTTAATACACATGATACATGCAATATTCAAGATATCTTAACATTTTATTGACATATGAATAACTAGAGCCATAATCAAAATGAGGTTGGTATACCTGCTGACTCGTCATTTCCCTAAGAAGTATTTGTACAGGTAGGAACACAGAAATAATTGGACAAACACAAACCCATGGGAAACACAGAATTGGGATCTGGTTCTATGTGGAAGGAAGCATTTCCACTGAACTAGTCACATGCAATAAGATAGTGAATATTTGGGCACACAGATCTGCGACAAAAAAAAGAAGTCACATCTCGTGATGTGGTGTACAATGTATGCAACTCTACTTCTGACCAATCAGCACTCAAACGTCAACTCCAGGGTAATGTAAGAAGCATAACTCCTGGTTGCAATTCTTATCAACAATTCAACTATTTTTCTTTAAATGCTATAGAGCACATACTGATAAACAAAACAAAATAATCAAATTTACCTGAGTTGCCTTCTGAGTCTGGTTTATCTACAGGGTAGTCGGGCATACTCTCTCGAAATAAATCAAATATGGCGGCTGAATTGTCTTTTCCATACTGACCTAGATTATGTAATGGTGTTTGACCCCTGCAACAAATAGAAATGTGTTTTTAAAAGTGCTGTACAAAGTTCAAAAGTAGTGTTAAAATGCTGTAAGTCAGGGCATGCAGAAGCCAGGGTTATCAAAGAGCCATAAGTTCTAAGTTGCCAATCCTACAGCAATACGAGTTGTTGTTGGTGAAAATTTTACATGCAGATTTCATGCAATAATTTATCTTATACATTTGTACACATTCATGTATCAAAGGTAAATTCAGATGCGAGTGTTCGTACTGTATACCTGGAACTTTTCGCCCCCGTTTAATTTTTGCCATTTTCACCCTTAGATAAAAAACAAATGCATGTAAATTATATATGTTATAATAATTAACTTGAATTCACCATCTTCCCAACACTTTGCTTTCAGATTAAGGAATGTCAAGGGAGATTGGGTGATACACTTGTACACACTCCCTTAGATGAGAGAGCGAGTTTAAAAAATGAAAATGTATTCAAGCTAAATAATTGAAGCAAGGACATACAGTAAAACCTGCTATAGCGGCCACCTCTATATAAGGATCACCTGTTTATAAAGGCCAGTTTTTACAAGTCCCCTGACTGCATACTTCAACGAAATTGAACCTGTGTATAAGGGTTACCTGCACATAGAGGTCAATATTTTCTGGTCCCTTTGAGAAAAATTTCCTGTCAAGTTTGGTTGGTTAAAATTAGTCCACTGGTTCTTGAGAAGTCGAAAATGTCTAACATTTGACCAAAAAAAAAAAAAACAAGAAACAACCAAAAATCATATTTTCTGCTTACTTAGGTTGGAACTGATTTAACCATGTGCCAATCTAACTAGGATTAAAAAAAATCACGAAACTTTCTCGAGAGTAGACAACCTTACCAACATGTACACATCAGAGTGCATCAGTAATATGCTTCAGCGAAACGTTGTGACACACAAAGCATTTAAACATCTCACAAACCTAGATTTACATGACAAAATTGTTGCAGACTTGACGAAAAGAGATGAGAAAAACGGACACACAGACAATAACAGATACGGTTGTACTCGCCATCTGGCCAATCGGAAGTGAAAATTTTGATCGCTCTGTCATAAAAATGGTCGCAAATGCGACTGGGCGATTGCTAATTTTACTCCCTGCTTAGATAACTTTCTAATATATCTTTGTATACAAAAAAACAATCAGTTTTGAGTTATAAAGCCATTTGTATACAACTGTACCCTGTGTTATTCAAGCACCATTTATTGACAGAATCCATTTTCAAAACACCAGAAATCCAATTAAAGGGAGATAACTCCAATAAGCGAGGACCTGAGAATTTCAGCCTTGTTAACTTTTTTGTAGGTCATTGCGTGCTGAACATTTTTGCTTCTCTAGCTACTGTACTTTTCAAGATAATGTCAATTAACATCCAAAAGCATGAAAAATCAACTTAAAGGGGAAATAACTCCCATAAGGGGTGACCTGACAATTTCGGCACTATAGACGTTTTTGTAGATTTTTGCATGCTGGCCATTTTTGCTTCTTTCACTTTCTCTCTATCTATTACACTTTCCAAGATAATGTGAAAAAACATCCAAAAAACATGAAAAATCCACAAAGGGGAAATAACTCACATAATGGTCGACCAGAAAATTTCCATCAAACTAAATTATTGGTAGATTTTTGAAAGCTGCTCATTTTTTCTCTAGCTTCAATAATTTTGGAGATACATGTATTAAATCAAAAATATCTGCTGACTCATTCATTCTATAATCTATATTTGGTCCTAGCCCCTTTTCATCTGCAAACTTCATGTCATGTCTCGGTTCTACTTCCTGTCAAGTTTGGTTCAAATTAGCCAATCGGTTCTTGAAAGGTAGTCAAAAATGTCTAAAATTTTACAAAAAAAAAGTTAAATTTTCCATTTATTTAGGTGCCTGTGACCTTGACCTTCGACCCCATGACCTTGAAATTTTGTCAAAATGATCCTTAGTTAATTCCTAACAACTTTCTTATTTTTCTCTATAAACAAAAAGTCAATCAGTTTTGAGTTATTAAGCAATTTGTAATACAATTGTACCCTGTGTTACTGAAGTGTCCCCTAGTGGCCTGTTTATAGACAGATTTCATCTTCGTTCGCAAATATTGTAGATATTGACTTAACAATTATGCATACAAAATCTGAAAGTCATCTGATCATTGGTACATGAGAAAATGATTTTTAAGATTTACCAAGTTTTGGTCCTTTTTGGCCCCTTTTGAGGCCCATGTAGGTCCTAGCCACTTTTCATTCACAAACTTTATGCGGCTTCACATGGGGATGCTATATACCAATTTTGGTTAAAATTGGTCCACTGGTTCTTGAGAAGAAGTTGAAAATGTGAAAAGTTTACGCACGACGCATGGCATACGCCAGACAAAAGGCCATGGTGACCTAAAAATATCATGCTGCAACAGAATGTTTATTTCACCCATGTTTGTTCTCCCTGGCAAAAAAAAATTAAAAGAAAAAAAACCAAAAAAAAAAACATTTTTTGTCTTAACAGATATTCTGTTATTAAATCCATGAAAAACTTTCCTTTTTCAAAAATTTTGTGAACAATTACCTTTTAGTACTGCATCTTTTTTTAAGATAAGAATTAAGATGTTATGTGAAATACTTACTTAGCATTGACGGCCTCAGCATTAATATGTGATTCCGTCAGCAAGATGCGAACTGTGTTCAAGTTGCTGTTCTGTGTCGCTATATGAAGAGCTGAAATAGTTTAATACAAATTTTAATACCAGTAATATATTCAGAACATTACATAATTATTTTTTACCAAACTTCACAAAAACATGCTTCATTTTATTGTCACTTTTCAATAATTTTCCACTGATACAGAGTTCTGGTGCTATGGACTAACACTTAAGTAGTGACAGTTAGTTTATGTGCCATGACAAAGGACCCTGGTTTTAAGACTCATCTGATACTAATATGTGGATAACTATATATGGAAAGGTAGCTGTTATAAACAGGTAGCCTTTATAAAAATGTTTATTCATTATAAAAAAGTTAACAAAGGCTATATATTTGAATGGCCTTTACTGGCAGGTGACCTTTATACAGGGATGACTTTTAACGCAGGTTTGATTGTATACATCTAATATGTCCATCCCATTTGCACTCATACAGATATTTATACATGTTATATGTAAATTACTGCTGACCGCTTAGGGTGGTCTCACAGTTTCTGTTCCTTCACCGAAGCACTCAACATATGTAGTTAAAAGTCACTGGGATTTCTGATGAGACTTACGACCGAGGTCCCATATCTGGGTGGGTGTGACAAATAAAAGAAATTTACTGTCAGAACCGTTATTTTTTACATATATTATCATTTAACTGGTTCCTGCCGATACACTGGAGGATATAATTGATTCGTGTTACCATGGTGACTTAAGTCTACAAAACAATCGAAGGCCCAGAAATATCAACAACAGCTATTTTTTTTTGCCGCCAGCTGACATAAAAAATCACAATTTATGACATTGGGGAAGCCCAACACATCCCTTGTAGGGGAATCTGTCTGGTGAGATCAAGCCAATCTGCCATGAGAATATGGTGTCTTAATACAGGTGGTCTCGCAAGAGAGATCTTAATGAAAGAAATGTTTAACCAGGTGATTTTATGAATGTTGCTTTCATATGGTCTCTCAAGACAGGTGGACTTAATTGATAGAGGTCTCTTGAGACAGGAGGACTTAATTGATATAGGTCTCTTGAGACAGGAGGACTTAATTGATATAGGTCTCTTGAGACAGGAGGACTTAATTGATAGAGGTCTCTTGAGACAGGTGGACTTAATTGATAGAGGTCTCTTGAGACAGGTGGACTTAATTGATAGAGGTCTCTTGAGACAGGTGGACTTAAATGACAGGAGTCTTTCAAGATGGATGGTCTTTCATGGCAGTGGTCTCTCAAGACAGGTGGCCTTTCATGAAAGGGGTCTATCAAGACAGGTGGTCTTTCATGAGAGTGGTCTCTCAAGACAGGTGGCCTTTCATGAAAGGGGTCTATCAAGACAGGTGGTCTTTCATGAGAATGGTCTCTCAAGACAGGTGGCTTTTCAAGACAGGTGGTCTCTCAAGACAGGTGGCCTTTCATGACAGGTGTCTCTCAAGACAGGTGGTCTTTAATGATGGGGGTCTCTCAAGACAGGTTCCACTGTATTGAACTTTGACCCTACTGCCTGACAATTTGTGAATAAGCACATCAAAATATATGAGAATTTGTTTTTCGCTGACTTACCATTTTTATGATTCTCATCCAGGGTATCGTAATCAATTCCGTTCTCAAGAAGAACCGAGCATATGGTGGCATGATCTTGATTGGCTGCTAGGTGAAGTGATGTCTGACCCAGTTTCGTTTTGGCATTAATATCAGCACCGGCCAATAGCTAAAACAATCAAGAAATGTTTCAAAAATATTACACAAATCGGTCTCGTAAGGAACTAGCCATTTATGAACACTATAAAATCCAATAACACTTGGCAAATACATGTATCACTTAATTTTTACCATGACATGCATAAGTAGAATTATTCTAGATTGTATGTAAAATATACATGATATATATTTTATTCAAATTTGTGACCGGAAAATAAAGTTATTCCCAAAAAGTTAAAGTGCTGCAAACAGAACAATTTGCCCCCACCAACCTTGTCAATAAACAATCCATTTATTGTCATTTAATGAGTGAATGCATTTTTCCACATGTATATGTAAATTTCTGAGTGAAGGTACAAGTTTTAGACACCCTGTAATTTTGAAATTCTCTTTAATGTTTCTTTAAACATTTAAAACATAATAATATAACTTTTTTGATTTCCTATTCTGTTATTATCAAAAATTTTAAGTTACATGTTAATTGTATCTAACAATTTTCTAATTGCAAACTCACTTTCAGACTGAAAAATAAGAATTTTCAAAATTCTTATTTGGTTTTTACGTACCAAATTTCTAACGATAATCTCTGAACCAGCAGTGACGGCTAAATGTAAGGGCATAAGTTGCTGTGAGTCATGTGTGGGTGAATTGACGTTAGCATGTACGCTAATTAGGAAAAGAACACTCTCGATATCAGACTTCTGTATTGCTGTGTGTAGGAAATTATGCCCTCTGTTATCCACCTGAAAAAAAATGAATAATAACTGAATAATACAGGTAAATTAGAAATCACCATGGAGACCAAACCTTCACCATGCTCACCTTTAAATCATTTGTTGTTGTTTTTTTATTTTTTATGAATTTTGCCATATGATGGCCTGACCATTGAGCCATTGAGGACCAAAACATTGAAATACAACCGCAATATGTGCAATACAATCACAGTATATTTCACATATTCAATTTCCCAAGTACAATGTATATGGAAACCATATCACAGATGAGTGATGCAGAAGCAGTCATACACAATGACGGACTGACAGACGGAAAACTGATGACTTTCATCTCTCATCTTGAGCATTGGGTGAAGAAATGGTCATGATATTTTTTAAAGAAGTTTCAGATATGATCTGAAATAAAAAATAGGACCTTTCACTTCTATGGTAGACACTCTATCTATTCAAATGATGTACGTGTACCTCATTTACTTTGAGCTGTTGTGTATGTTATCTATACATACCTGTTCAGTGACATTTGATGTCCTATCTAAGATAGTCTAAGATGCTATGTACATTAGTATGTGTGTATGTGTATCTATATATACCTGTTCAGCGGCATTTGGTTCCCTGTTCAAAATGGCTTGAGCTGCTTTGTTGTTCTTTGTTGTCATGGCTGCTGCGAAGGGAGTGAGGCCTAGTTTGTCTCGTATGGTGAGATCGAGGCCGGGATGGGCTAACAGGAGGGAAATGATGACAGGGTGTTGGTTCTCAATGGCTATGTGAAGAGGAGTTTTACTCTCAGCATCCTGTAAAAAGAATTTTCAGAAAAAAGCTAGACAAGAAGCCCAAGGGGAATTAAGTCGCTCACCTGGTAAAATTGGTCAACATAGCAGAAAACATAAAAAATGTGTAAAAGATAAAATGGCTAATAAACATGAAAAACAGTAGGCTCATTGGGGGCCATAATAATCACCTGAGTGAAATGTATTTTACAGACAATATACTGAAAAGCAACCAAATGCTTGAAAAATTCACTAAAATGGAGAATTTACTTGCATAAGGGTAGACTTGCCTTGTCGATATTTTTATAGATCTTTCAAGATAATGTGCAACAACAGTAGAAACCATGGGAAATCAATTTAAAAGGGGAACTAACTTTCATAAGATCACCCTCACAAGGGTTAACCTGACAATTTAATTCCTGTTACTTTTTCGTAGATCTTTGCATACTAAACGTTTTTGCTACTTTCACTTTCTCTCTATCTATTATACTTTTCAAGATAATGTCAAAAAACATCCAAAAACATGAAAAATCCACTTAAAAGGGGAAATAACTCTCATAAGGGACAACCTGACAATTTCGGCCCTATTGTCTTTTTTGTAGATCTTTGCATGCTGAACATTTTTGCTTCTTAGACTTTTACTATACCTGTTATACTTTTCAAGAAAATGTCAAAAAACATCCAAAAACATGAAAAATTCACAAGGGGACATAGCTTACATAAGGTTCGACCAGACAATTTCCACCAAAATGAAATATTTGCAGATTTCTGCATGCTGCTCATTTTAAGATAACAGTTTTTTCTCTAGCTTCAATAATTTTGGAGATACATGTATTAAATCAAAAATATCTGCTGACTCATTCATTCTACATTTAGCCATGACAGCCATGTTTGGTCCTAGCCCCTTTTCATCTGCAAACTTTATGTGGCTTTACTTTGTTATACTTCCTATTAAGTTTGGTTCAAATTGGTCCAATGGTTCTGGAGAAGTAGTCAAAAATGCTGAAAATTTTACCAAAAAAATTTCCATTTATTTAGGTGTCTGTGACCTTGACCTTTAACCCCATGACCTTGAAATTTTTATCAAAATGATCCTAAGGTAATTCCTAACAACTTTCTCATATATTTTTGTATACAAAAAGTCGATCAGTTTTGAGTTATTAAACAATTTGTAATACAAATATACCCTGTGTTACTGAAGTGCCCCTAGCGGTTTGTTTATGGACAGATTACATTTTCGTTCACAAACTTTGTAGATATTGACTTGACAATCATGCATACAAAATTTGAAAGTCATCTGATCATTGGTTCATGAGAAGAAGATTTTTAAAGATGTACCAAGTTTTGGTCCTTTTAGGCCCCTTTTAGGGCCCCTATCTCTTTTTCAACTTTATGCGGCTTCACATGGGGATGCTATATACCAAGTTTGGTTAAAACTAGCCCACTGGTTCTTGAGGAGAAGATGTTTAAATGCAAAAATTAACAGACGGACGCCAACGGACATCAGACACCGGAACTTTGGATATAGCAATAGCTCACTTGGCCCTTCAGCCAGATGAGCTAATAAAAACTACAGCTGGTTCTCAAACGTGTTGGTAAAACAGTCTTTAGGACATTTGAAGGGGTGGGTGGGGGGTCACAAGTGAATGACATCAAATAAGTACATGGAGGGCCATGTGTCCTACCTTTTGGGAAAGGTCAATTACTTGGCAACAGCACAATCATAATTTATTCCAAAGAAAATTTTGTTACAACAGAAACGGAGATCTAAAACTTCAATCTTATTTTTGCCAAATGAAAGTCGGAAAATGATTCCTGTTCATCTGTGTGCTTTTGTGTTTTTTCTTTTGTTTTAATGCTGTTTTACTCTACTCTCATCAATTTTTCCATCAGATGCACATGGCGACCCATTTTTAATGGTGCAGGAGAGGACATTATGACATAACTCTTGACAATATTGCCGAATGATCCAGCACCCTGCCCTACCCCATCCCCCTGTTTGATTTTTTTTGGGGGGAGGGGACATAAAAATACAATACCTTGGCATTTACGTTAACATCATGTTCCATAAGACACTGAACAATTTCCTCTAGTCCCCATGTACAGGACAAATGTAGGGGAGATAATCCATCCCTGTAGAAAGAAAAAGAAGTAACATTATAAATTTCACACATAATAAAAAGCTTATACAAATGTTATTTAGCCTTTTTCTAAATCAGTTTATAGAGAATTAAAAGCAACTAGAAATATTTAGTTTCTTTGTAGATTTTCAATTTCTCATCCAAAAATTTGCCAATATTTCAATATTTTGTTTGTTTTCATGCTACTCTACTTCTCAACAAAAAATTTCAAAGCAATGTATCTGGAATTTGAATTTTGGGGTCAAAGGTCAAGGTCGAAAAGTAGGGTAATATGTCACCATGTTATAATATCACATGAAGTTACAAACTTGATGTCCTTATATACACGTAAATATATCATTCTTGACAGGGTGGTAGTGGAAATGATCATCCCAAGGAAATACATTGTCAATCGCCATAACACATAGTGCTTTCAATACTTAACACTATCGATATGTTTTACCGTTCTTTGCGTCAATTTTTAATCATAAGCCTCCATAAATATGATCAAGGAAAGCGTGACTTTTTGGCCGACTTCAGCAAATATATTTGACAACAATGTATCAATTCTGTCATATTCTATAAATATAACATTCCTGAGAGGGTGGTAGTGGAAATTGTCACCCCGAGGAAATACATTGTCAACCGAGGCGAAGCCAAGGTTGACAATGATTTTCAAGGGGTGACAATTTCCACTACCACCCTCTCAGGAATGTTATATTTATTATATTAAACCGATCCACTGTATTGAAGCATATATTATCCATTGAATTACTTAAAACACAAAATAAACTGTAACAGTAGGCCTAGTATTATTTTTATACTTTATTCATGCAAAAATCGTCATGTCATGTACATAAGTTCATCACGTTTGTAATACAAACTGCCTTTGATACCCAAACCGTTCGGCTTTTGAATCTTGAGCCTCAAGCGAGCATGTCTGTTTGGCTGACTTCAGCAAATATATTTGATAATGATATATCAATTCTGTCAAATCATTTAATTTATGTTGTTGTTTCTTTCGTTCCAGTTGTATGTTGCACAACTCATAGATCAATAGAGGTTACACCTAATTACGACATAGGAAAAAAATACGAACAGTACGCGCATCCATTTCTGTGCATGTGATATTTTTATTGAATATCACCCTGCTGAATATCACCCTGGAACGACCGAGACAGTGGAAAATACTCAACGCTTATTGTCTAATGAAATGGCTAGAATTTATGAAGAGGCATAATGTCATTTAATGTTGTCTGTTGTTTCTCTCCGTTCCAGTCTGGACCGAGCAAATGTCTGTTTCATAACTCACTATAGAGGTTAAACCTAATTACCACAAAGCTTACCAAAAAAGAAAAAAACGAACCATATGCCCAGATATTTCTGTACATATGATAATTTCATTGAATATCGCCCTGCTGAATATCACCCTAGAATGATCAAGACAGTGGAAAATACTCAACGCTTATTGTCCAATGAAATCGCTAGAATTTATGAAGATGTACAAAATGTATGATATGAACGGTTTTATCACAACTGAATGATGCACAGCAGCTTGACCAAATTGTTGTATAAAGCTGTATACAGAATTACAAAGCTGTATACAGAATTATAAAGCTGTATACAGAATTACCAAAGCTGTATACAGAATTACAAAGCTGTATACAGAATTACTAAAGCTGTATACAGAATTATAAAGCTGTATACAGAATTACAAAGCTGTATACAGAATTATAAAGCTATATACAGAATTACAAAGCTGTATACAGAACAAAAAGTCTGTGAACATGATTACCAAAGCTGCACACACAAACTAATTAACACTCACCTGGATTCTTCCTCACCCTCACCATTTGGACCTGGTCTTCTAGGACTATTTACATCACAGCGACTAAAAGAACAAAAAAAACATATATATACAATAAGCCCTTCCTGTGGTTAATGTCATTTTTGTGTCTTTTAACCCAACCTTATTAAAAACTGAACTCTAATCACTCCCATTTTCTGATGTGCATGTATGAATTTAACGGAATCTGTAATGGGGTCACGTGAGGATGACCTCGTAGGTATGTCATTGAAAATGTGACTTATGCAATCTTGTAAGCGATCACCAAAAATATTCTGATGGAATTTAGCGGACTGATGGTTTCCTTTTTTATAAAATAAATTACATGACTTTGCCATTTAATCATGTTAATTTTGCAAGTCGCATTTTCATTGGTCGACCATTACACACTTACAAGAGGTCATCCGCATGTAACCCCATAGCGGAATGCAATAGAACCTCTATACGACATATCAGAAAACAGGAGCGGTGAGAGATTAGTATTTACTGTATAGTTGTTAAATTTCACGGAGAGAAAATTTCACGTTTTTCTGAAAGGAACTTGTTCACTGGTATTAAATTTCATGCAAGATTAATTGTGAAATTGTAAGGTATTACATTCACAGGTATTTAATTTCGCTGAGATTTCTTTGACCTTGAATATAGCAAAATTAAATCCCCTGCAAATAAAAGCAACTATACAGTAATTAGATTGCTTCTTCCAATAATTCCTTCCAGTGGTTAATATCATGTTTGTGTCTTTTCATGAGTAAAACTTATCTTTCAAAGGCAAGTGTGGGCAACAATATCAACTTACATATGATCTATATTAAAAAAGAAGTTTAAACAATACAGTGTTTCCAAAAAAAAAAAAACAACCTACATTTCTAAATTTTTGACAATTTCATAAAAACCGAAACAGTAATCATGCTAAAAAATTAGCTGTCTGCTTTTCTGAAACGTATTGAGAAACACAATGCAACTACTATGCCCTGACAAACAAAGTAATTTTGAAAATTGCAAAGGGCCATAACTCTTGCAAATAGTACTGAATGTTGGCCATTTTAAATATTATCCTAGATCTATATAAACATGATAAAGCTGATAAAAAAATTAATGATCAAGATTTAACCCTTTCAACCTTTAGTATCTAGATGGTATGATCTTTTCTATTGTTTAGACTAGTCTATTATGGCCTGTAGGGTTTAAAGACAAGTTATTTGATGGAAACCAAAATGCTGCAGAGAGACAAAATGGACAAACAGAGGGGACGAAGGTTGATCTCGGGAATGGAAAAATTCATACTTTTTAATTAGAAAACAAGCTACTGCTTCATTATTTTCATCTATTGCACGGTGTAACAAGGTTTGTTGGCATTTTCCTGGCCCTTCTGACCACAAGTCAACATCACAGCCATGCTTCACCTGAGAAAACAAAATCAATGAAAAATGGATTATTTATCTGCAACACATAAAATTTGAGAGAGAGAGAGAGAGAGAGAGAGAGAGAGAGAGAGAGAGAGAGAGAGAGAGAGAGAGAGAGAGAGAGAGAGAGAGAGAGAGAGAGAGAGAGAGAGACAGAGAGGCACTGAGAGAGAGAGAGAGACAGAGAGAGAGAGAGTAAAAGAAAGACTAAACTACACAAAGCATACAAAAGATATTGATAACATTTATATCATGCAGTTATTTTTGGATAATAAGTCACTTGTTTCCATGACAACACAAAAAACAAAGTGATAAAAGAGCCAACAAACCAGAATTTGTGCTATGTCTTCCTGACCCGAGTCCAGTGCTTGCCAAAGTGGACAATCGCCATCTTTATTCTGTATATTCATATTTGCCCCCTTTTTACTCAAAACATCAGCCACTACTGGGAGGTGCCTTCTTATAGCATGTTGAAGTGGCATCTCAAAGTCGAAAGTCCTTTCAAAAGGTTAAACAAGATTCAAGAGTTTTCAAGTATTTTCAATAAATTTTTCAAACAAAATACATAATTACTTATGAATAATAAACAATAACAAAAATGGCAACTTATCTTAAAGACTCAAAATGAGAGTTCTGAGCTAAACCTTGTCATACATATGTTTGTGCATGTGTCTGTGAGTATAAGTGTGAGCGTGTATGTGTGAGTATTAGTGCATGTGTAAGTTTGCATGTGTGTGTAAGTGTGTGTGAGAACATGTTTGTGTGTGTGTGTCTGTCTGAGTGTGTGTGTGTGTGTGTGTCTGAATGTGAATGTGAATGTTTGAGTAAGTGTGTGTATGTGTTCACTTGATAAACCAAATTTTTACAACAAGATACAATTCTTAAAGTGTTGGATAGGAGAGTAAAATCTCTGATTGGTTTAACTCACTTGATTGACAGGTCAGCCTGATGTTCAATCAGGAAGAGGGCACTTGTTGTATCTTGCTTCTCAATTGCCTGATGAAGCAGTGTAAGGCCTTCACTATTCTTCTCATTGATATTTGCCCCGGCCCCGAGTAGTCGGGCTGCCTCATCATGGAGCCCTATCCACAGGGCTAGCCCCAACACTGTCTGGCCATCCGAATCTTTTATGTTAAAATTTGGCAAAATCTTCAAGCCATCTTCACTATGGGCTGTACTTACTGTGAAACATACAAAAACTTAAGTTATCTGAGTAACACAACATCTCCTATAAGAGTATTGTGAACATTTTAAAGTCCCATAACTTTTGCAAATATAGTCAAAATTTGGCCATAATTAAAGATATTGGACCATCCTATATTTTTACTTAAGTTTTGACCAAGATCTTAACAGGATGAACTAACAAATGGACACCCCAACACAGACAGGCCTTTCAGAGTCCACCAGTTTCACCTGCAGGAGGCTAATAAATACCATATAACTGGTCTATTTTGCGGTTTTCCAATTATTGCGATATTTTTGGAATAGTATTTAAATCACAAAAATTGAAAACGTAAAATATAAACAATTTTGGATCCACCAAAATCATGACACATTTTATTAACTTGCATGTTTTGAAGAAACCACTCAATTCTAACTGACTCATCAATGTGCAATTTCAATTTCAATGTATTTTTTTTAAGGTAACGTCTTGAGCACAATAAAATTTGGTAAAATATATAAATTGCAAAAAATTGAGATCACAAAATAAATACAGTGAAACCTGTATATAGGGGGCCACCCAAGGGACCAGAAAATATTGACCTTTATGTGCAGGTTACCCTTTATACACAGGTTCAATTTATTTGAAGTATGCAGCCAAGGGACTTGAAAAAACTGGCCTTTATAAACAGGTAATCCTTATATAGAAGTGACCGCTATAGCAGGTTTTACTGTATATGACCTCTGACGACTGAAATCGCATATCGCAGAAATAACTGGTTACCAGTACATCATATGCAGTATGACTGCATTAGAGGTTACATGAAAGGCATATAAACTGTCGAAATGGACTTTTTTGGTACCATATTTAAAAATTCAAATAATATATAAATATGATATAATGATATATATACAAATAAAATGTTATTCAAAAATCCTGGGTTGAAAAAATTTTTTTTTTATAATGTCGTATTAGTGAAAAGAAATCGAATGTGAATAACGGGAAAGTACCGGTAGACATTAGTATTATTTCATGGATGGAAAGAATATCTATTGTTGGCCGCATTTCATTCAATCTAGGCAATATATGCATGATATGTTGAAATTTTCTCTTTATCCTTTTTAATCAAAATTTGGTCTAATCACAGAATTTTTTTTTCTTCATCAAAAGGACAGCCTGTATGCCTTTAATATGTTTCATGTCATTCTTAAAAAGATGTGATTGAAGAGAACTATGCCGTGTGAAGTAAGCTATTTTTAAAGTTAGTAAAGTCTGATAACGCTGGCAAATATGGCCAAATATTAACTTTAGTCACACTTATTCTAGAATCAAGACTAATTTGATATAAAGCTTCAAACCAAATCTGGTAAAATATACAAGAATGAAACTCAAGGTATTTAGCAAAAACCAAAACTTTGCAGACAAACAGACTGGCAGACCAAAATCAATATGGCTGTTGATCTTAAAATGGCTGTTGATCTTAAACATGTTAAAATCTTTGGGGCAATAATTTTATCAGGATTTGATTAATTGTAATATAAATTCTCTGTGGTTCATAAAATGCTTAAATGCTCTGATCAGTGATAGAAATGATTTATAAACAACTGATAACTGTTTGTTTACTTGAATGCAAATTTTGACTTCAAATTATATGTAGGAATTTTCTTTTTTTATATAGAAATGGGCCCAAAAATTTATTCAAAACATCGAGAAATTTGACTCATAAAAATTCGAATTATAAAATGTTTATAAGTAGCGTTAAATAACAAAATTATTTGGGAGTATGTGAACAGTTCGAAACATCGAGAGATTTGACTCGTTGAAGTTGACTCATCGAAGTTCTACTGTACATGTATATATATATCATGTATATAGACACATGATATAGTAACACATGTATCAAACATACATGATACACATTCATTCAAATGCACATATACACGTACTTACAGAAATACAAACACACTAAGATACACACATAAACATATTACAGAAACACAAACACACTAAGATACACACATACACATACTTACAGAAATGCAAACACACCAAGATACACATATACACATACTTACAGAAATACAAACACACCAAGATACACATATACACATATTACAAAAATACAAACACACTAAGATACACACATACACATACTTACAGAAATACAAACACACCAAGATACACATATACACATATTACAAAAATACAAACACACTAAGATACACACATACACATACAGAAATACAAACACACTAAGATGCACACATACACAAATTATAGAAACACAAACACATTAAGATACACACATACACATACTACAGAAATACAAACACACTAAGACACACACATATTACAGAAATACAAATACACTAAGATGCACACATACACTTACTACAGAAACACAAACACACTAAGATACACACATACTACAGAAACACAAACACATTAAGATACACACATACACATACTTACAGAAACACAAACACACTAAGATACACACATACACATATTACAGAAACACAAACACTTTAAGATGCACACATACAAATACTACAAAAATACAAACACACTAAGATGCATACATAAACATACTTACAGAAGCACAAACACACTAAGATACACACATACACATACTTACAGAAACATTAACACACTAAGATACACACATACATATACTTACAGAAACACAAACACACTAAGATGCACATATACACATATTACAAAAATACAAACACACTAAGATACACACATACATATACTTACAGAAACACAAACACACTAAGATACACACACTAAAAGAAACACAACGACAGTTACACACACTCAAATACACTAATACACACACACTAACTCGAGCACTAACTAAAGACCTGGTTATACAATACATGTTAAATATAACCTATGGTTAGCCTATTGATTTAACATTGGTTAACGTAATGCGCAAATGGGTTCAGATGTATACCTAAACATGTAACTACAAATACACAAGTACATAGATACAGTATACTTACACACACACAAACATGAACATAAACTTGCAAACATACAACATGTACAAATACAAATTTATGTACACACATACATGTATAGATATATACACACATACATACTACATACCTTTATGCTGTAAAAATATTTCCACAATATCACTGTGTTTATGCACTAATGCTAGGTGAAGTGGTGTTTGTTGTGTGACTGGACTTATCTCCCCTTCCAGACCCAACTGCTCAGCTGATGTATTGGATGGCTTCAAGGTCTGGGAATTTGGATTAGCTCCCTTGTCTAGAAGGACCTCCACTAGCTTGGTCAGTCCATTCTGACAAGCTAAATGTAGAGCTGTTTCCCCCTGTAACATAATGAGACAGCCATGTAATAGCAATGGTGCATTCTACAGGTTTTATGGAGTAATTTTCAAATCATACCTAGAATTTTTCATTTATATTTCTATTCCACAAATTTTGACCACTGCTATGGACTGTTGCTGATTTTGTTAGGGTTCTTTAAAATGCCCTACCTGCAAGCTTTACACTGAGTGCAACAAATTTTGACCTGTGCTATGGACTGATGCCAATCTGGATGAGATTATTAAACTTATCCATTTACCAGCTTTAGGTTGAGAGAAATAAATTTTCACCCATGCAACGGGCTGTTCTTAGACCATGAATTTGAAAATGTAGTAAGGAAGGTAGTTTTTTATATTTCCAATACAATATGGGTAGGGTTTCCATGTGAGTTCCCTGTGGCTTAAGGTCCTACACAACAAAACTGCCTTTTTGGCCTTTGATCATCATTTGAACTCGCAATTTGTATATTCTCACCTAATTTATCTCTATTTTTTTTTTTTTTTTTTTTTTTTTTTTTTTTTGAGAGAGAGAGAGAGAAGACAGGGGAGAAAATACAGACATCTCTGATGGTGACTGAAAAAAGATGCTGAAAACAGAAGAATGAGACAGAAGAACCAAAAACATTTATCTACCTAAGAGAAATACAAAATAAAAACACAGAAATGGGTAAACTCACATGTATCTGTGTTACTTAGACAAATTATGATGACAATTTTAACTTACCTTACTGTTTGTGAGATTCACTCTTGCATTATGACTGGCCAAAAAGATTCCGGCTCTGGAGTTACCACACCGAATGGACAGGTGTAAAAGAGAGTCACCTGCAAAATAAGTGTACAATCAAATACCATAAATTCTTAAATCATCGCCGCTCGATTCTTTGCCATTCCCGCAATAATGCCACATATTTTTAGAAACATTTTTTGTGCTATATGCTATATGTATCAGAGGATCATTTTTTTATTTAGATGATTAATTCCAATAATATGTTTAAAGTTGATCAATTATGCATATAACCTACACATGAGGTCAAATGGGGGGGGGGGGAAGGTAATCAGATTACTGTTCGTCTCATTTTTATGATCAATAACAAACGATTACCGTGTCCCTGGGAAATTACATTTGTCTCCACAGGAAATATATTATAAGCGCGGAAATATTTTACATGTATTGCTTTTGTCCCACTAATGCACTATTCAGCAAAACAACATAAGGTGCCATAAATTTAGACCTGTGCTACAGTTCTTTAACATGCCGTGCCTACTATGACACAGAAGTTTGGCCTTATCCAATACTATATAACTGGAAATTTTCGTCCCTGGTTATTTTTGCCCTTTTTTAAAAGACAGAAAACAATTTCCATGTTTTCATCCCATCTAAATTTCGGCCTAAATCACCCTACTGACATGGATGTCATGCTTCAGTTAATTAGCTTAAAAGTTTGGCCTTCATTTTAAATCTGCCTTCTCATCTTGGCCCAGCACCATAAGATCTGAGAATTGACTTAAGACTGAGAATTTCTCAACTTGGCCTACTCATCCAATCAGATTACAGGATTAGCCAAAGTTGAGTAAATTTTTTTAGACTTAAGTAATTCTCCAGTTTCATGATGCTAGGTCAAGAGGGCAAAAAAAGGTATAAAAATTAAACAAAAGTGAAAATTTACAGGTATACGAAGATCTTTGTCTTAAACTTCTTATGCCAAGAGCATGGCAAAAGAACAGTCACAAACTTTTCTTTTCTAAAGTCTGTGGAACAACTCAATATTGCAAATTGAACCCAGGACCTTCCTCTTGCATGAGAATGTTTTATACTAAAATGAGCACCTACAAGAAGTTTCAACTGTATGTATAATCAATTTCCATACGCAACAAACATCACTGTACCTGTCTCCGGTTCCACGGCGTCAGGTGAGGCACCTTTATCTATTAACTGCGCAGCAAAACTCGATGGACCGTACACTGTATCCACACTTCCCGCCAATTCCTCTCCCTGACAAAATCACAAGAATTTAGGACATATACAGTAAAACTTGTGTTTAGTGGACAGTTGGAGGACTAATAAAATTGTCTGTTATAGAGGGGTGTCCCTGAATGAAAGATGACCATTCACTTCTAAAACATGCATATGTATAATCAACTCAATCATTCTTGTAATAAACTGTTTACTGTATGTTAATTTGGTCTTTTTCTTTTCAAATAAAGCATTTAATGAAAAAAAATTTACAGAATGGAGTTTAACATTTTAGAGTGCAGTTAAAAAAAATTAGGGAAATCCTATTATCTTAACCTTATCCTTAAAAGGGCATTAGCTAGAATATGATTTCCTATATTCCTATATACAGTAAAACCTGCCATAGCGACCACCTCTATATAAGGATAACCTGTTTATAAAGGCCAGTTTTTTCAAGTCCCTTGACTGCATTCTTCAACTAAATTGAACCTGTGTATAAGAGTCACCTGCACATGAAGGTCTATATTTTCTGGTCCCTTGGTTGGCCCCTATATACAGGTTTCACTGTATTTTGTGAAAATAAGGTCAGGCTCAGTGCTGTCCGTACACAAATAGTAATGTCGAATGAATCATTTACTAATGAATAATTGCAAAACTGGGTCTCTCAAGCAATTTTCTCAAAAATATATAGAAATTTAAAAATTGTTATGCCTGTGTACCGGGTATATCTCTTTTTTTGTTATTGTACATTAATGTAAGAAGGAAAAATAGAAAGAAAATTTTTTGGAAAAACATAGCTAATGCCCCCTTAATTATATTGGACATGATTCTGCATCATTCTGAAGAACTTTAAATGTTACCACCATCTTTAGGTCTGGGGACTTGGAGGTTGTCGAGGTCCTCAGAAGATCCAGCGTAAACAGGGCAAAATTATGCATCCTACACATTACCTGACATTTAAATCCCCATTCTCTGATAGTTGCTCTACATCGCATCCTACTAGGAATTTCTCACTTATATGTATACTTCACCATCTTAACATAATAAGGTGAAGAGCCACAAATTTTGACCTGTTGTGACATGGAATATCAGTTTTCAATTCTTATACTGCGTGATTGATCACAGAACAGTCACTACCAGTAGCGGAAATCAAACCTGAGACTTTACACTTGGGAGTTGTATGTTCTATGAATAGAACCCCGCAATGTTGGGTGTATATGTATATAATTTAAAATTCATGAATCGATGAAATTTATGTAATATTTCAAAAAAAAAAAAAAGAAGAATGGGATAAAAACAGAGAGGATGGACTAAACCAGAAACATAATTTTGAAATTCAGTTGCAGAGATCTAGAAAAAAAAACATGAAAAAGAATTGTTAACAGGAGAGTAAGAAAAAAAAAAGAATTCTTTTAAAAGAAAGAAAATCATGCCTCATATTTATAGATAAATTTCTATTCAGGTTCTCACTGTTCTATGAGAAAACAACTTTTACATTCTAAAATTTAAATATGAAAAAATTCAAGTAAAATTTTGTCTGTGTGCTACAATGTCTTAGAGCCCCATTATACAAGTACCTGTCGCAAGGCAAGCCATAGTGCAGTGTGTCCATCAGAATTCTTCAGTTCAAATCTTAATTTCCCACAATTCAACAGTATCTTCATCACGGCCTCATTCTTGCTCTGGACAGCACAGTGCAAAGGAGTACTGTAAGGTCAAAACAAATGTGTTAGAAACTTACGTGCTATACTTTTTAGACGTCAATCTGGGACAATTTCAGGGACCAATCACATTTTAAATGGACAAATGTGAAAGATTTCTGAGACAATAAACAACAGATACTTTAATCAGCAATTCCTTTAATTTACAAGTTACAAGCTTTCTTGGCACTGATTCATACATTTTGGGGTAGCATCTTTTCCAAGTTTGTTATGCCAGTCTGTGTGGGTCTTCAGCAGAATGCTGGACAATCTTTTAGCATCAGCGTTAGAATGGGCAATACTTAGTATAATGTGACTTGAGGAGAACAAAATGGTGGCAAACATCAGGAATAAAGAATTACTGGAAAAGAGCAAAATTTACAAGAAAAATGACATCCTTATGGAACGTTAAATGGGGGAAATAAGAACACAATGCCTTACTTATAATCATTTTTTGGTCGAAATAGTTACTATATACTGTATAGTGTTATTTTCGCCCTAATGCACTTGCAAACGATTTTGCCCTGTTTTAAATTCGCCCAGACTTTTATTATTAAAAACAGATGAATTTACCATTTTGAATTCGCCCTCTGATGATGAGGGCGAAAGGGGCGAAAATAAAACAGGTTGAAAATGTATACAGTATCTGGCTTTTGCCCTTTTACGTCAAAAAACATATTCATCGCGTCTTAAATTTGCCCTAAATCACCATAGTCTCATGGATGGCAGGAATGTCCATCCTCCTGTTATTTAGCTTGGAAATTTCACCTTCGTTTTTAAATTCGCCCTTTCAAATAAGGGCAAAAATTAAACAGAAGTGAATTTTTCCAGGTTCGTGTATACAGTATGTTATATGAATCGTGTAGATACTAAAAATAGAAGTTTACGCAAAAGTAAAATTTTGACCCGACACAATAATTTGTAAAAGTGCATTTTTAAATCGCCTTTTACCTGCCCGCGGTATCCTGTGCATTTGGATTGGCATTATGGTCAATCAGTTTTTGTGATATTCGAGCCATACCACTCAATACCTCCGGATTAGTGACATCGGGGTTAAAGCATGCCACCATGTGAAGGGGCGTCTCTTTATCAAGCGGTGTCAGTACATTTGGGTTGGCCGTATTTTGAATCAGGAAATTTGCCGAGAACTCGTCACCTTCAATCAAAAGTTAAAAATAATCAAAAACTATTTTTTTAGTCAGAGTCATATTTTTACACAGACAAATTTAGTACTATGTTTAAACATATGTGGATTGTTTATTTCAATGTCATTTTTATTTCAGATATCAAGATAGCCTCTTTTTCACTTAATGTATTTTGAGGTCTAAACAGGTGATATAAGGATTCTTTGAATTTTTGTATAGGGTGAAAACAATTCGATTTGACACAAGGTCACCTCATGTGGCCTCAGAAAGCTTTTCATGCATGCTTAGAGCCACATTCCGGGGAGTAATGTTCAAAAATAAACTTTTCTATTCTCTCTTAATGAACTTTTGTCGTATTTTTAAAGTCATATTCTAAATAATTAGTTAATTAATCATGGAAAACACCAAACACATTGATCTATTTATAAATGGTAAGGTGTTGCCAGTCACGTGGCGACGCTCTACTGAGCTTGTTCCTTTCACTGTTCAGGACAATCCAGTGGAACACCAATCAAATGCTCTGAAACACTGTCCTCGGCAAGCAATTTAGCCATAAACTTATGTGAATTCAGTAAGTTTTATTGACATTTTTGTGATAACTACTTCCTGCCCTGGTACATTCGATTGTAACATGTTCTGAGATTGTGCCAGAACAGTACTCTCTCGGTGAATCGAGCACACCCTTTATATCACTCGTTCACCAAGGAAACATGTTAGTGTTGTCATGACAACTGACATTTTCTTTTATTGTTTATCTCAAACTCAGCTGCATTGGTTGTTGTTTGTAGTGTAATTTCTGCATATTTTCATTCATTTTCTACATAATGGAGAATACTTAAAGATGTAATTTACATCATATCTCTTTAAAACAGCTCTGTAAAGTTGTTGTCCCACTCAAGAATCTTTCACTTATATGGAGACGTCACCAAATGCCGGTGAAGGGCTTCAAATTCTGGCCTATGCTCGGCACTTACTGCCATTGAGCAATGAGGGTTCTTTAGCATGTTTAACATGCCAACACCTACTGTGACATGAGACTTCAGTTTTTACTGTCTCATCCGAAGGACAGGAAAAGCCAGTCGCCTCTGCCGAGGCTTGAACCCAAGGCCTTCTAGTTGCGAATCAAGCACTACTAGTATATGATTTGTCTACTTTATAGATGTCGACCCCTGACCAAGTTGTCATAGCAACTGGTATCTCATTGACCACACTCACCTTTCTAGACTGCTTTTTGAAGTAGACACATTCCAGTATTATCACTATGATCTACTTTATAGATGTTGACCCCTGACCTTGTTGTCATAGCAACTAGTATCTCCTTGACCACACTCACCTCTCTTGATTGCTTTGTGAAGTAAACATTTTCCAGTATTGTCACTACGATTTATGTCTACTTTATGTTTTACAAGTGTCTCTGCTATACTCTCCTGTTTACTGTTGAGCGCTAGATCCAAGGGTAGATCACCCCTGTTGTCAACTGCATTCAACTTTTCAACAAGCTGCAAATATATTAATTTACATTTATTCTAATTTTAACTAGATACCAGAATATATTTCAGCTTGCTAAATGTGTTGTTTGTGAAAGCACACAAAAAGATTACGGTAGTTATATCAGTTTTGAGGCAAACAATTCTCAAAAATCGTTTCCATGGTAAAGCTATAAGAGACTGTTAAAATATAGCAGCATATCAGCATAATCTTGTCAGTAAACAGAAAGTATGAAGCAATTCAAATAACAAACAATCATTATTATCCATCGTTAGTTTACGCTGTTCTATAAATAATTTATATTTATCAGTGGAATTTTTGTCTTTTTCTATCAACAGATTGCATTTTTTCTATTAAAAGGGTCAGAGTATGTAAGATATATAAGCATGCTATGAAGAAAGAGAATTAGGCAAAACTAGGATTACACTTAATGAGTATATATATATATCAGAAAAGATTATAACTTATTATAAATTAGTTAAAGTTAATTGTTAATCTATCTAACTTTAGCACAGATGACCATGATGACATGTTAATGTATCTAGCTTCAGCACAGGTTAGTTGCTATTTTATCTAGCTTCAGCACAGGTTGGTTGTTATTTTATCTAATTTCAGCACAGTTACTTGTTAATTTTTCTAACTTCAGCAAAGGTTAATTGTTAATTTATCTAGCATCTCCACAAATTAATAATTTTTCTAGATTCAACACAGGTAAATTAATAATTAATCTAACTTCAAACAGGTATAGATGAGCTATCTAACTTCAGCACATGTTAAGTGTTAACTTATCTGAACTTCAGCACATGTTGAGTGTTAACTTATCTAAACTTCAGCACATGTTAAGTGTTAACTTATCTAAACTTCAGCACATGTTAAGTGTTAACTTATCTGAACTTCAGCACATGTTAAGTGTTAACTTATCTAAACTTCAGCACATGTTAAGTGTTAACTTATCTGAACTTTAGCACATGTTAAGTGTTAACTTATCTGAACTTCAGCACATGTTAAGTGTTAACTTATCTGAACTTCAGCACATGTTAAGTGTTAATTTATCCAAACTTCAGCACATGTTAAGTGTTAACTTATCTGAACTTCAACACAAGTTAACTGTTAATTTATCTAAACTACAGCACCAGTTAATTGTTAACCTGTCTAAACTTCAGCACCAGTTAATTGTTAACCTGTCTAAACTTCAGCCAAAGTTAATTGAGCTATCTAATTTCACCACAGGATTATTCATAAATTACCTAGCTTCATCTCAGGTAAACTATTAATTACAGTAATTAACATCAGCACCAGTAGATCAAGTAGATTGTTAACTGATATAGCTTCTATTCAACATTATATCTGGCACAAAATTTACTCACAAAGTGTTGACTCTTTTTTTATGTCAAATTGAACTGGTTACTTATACCGCTCTTAAGACTCTAGATACAGGGGTACATCCTAGATACAGGGGTACATGTATGTACATGAAAATGTCCAATACCCTTACCATAAAAATATTTAATAACAAATTTGACATGTTTGAAAAGAAAATTTGTTGTATAATTTTTGAGAGCTCGGGTAGACTGCAGGATAAATGTTTTGGTAAGAAAAAAAAAAACCAACAACATTTCTGATGAAAACAATATTACCTTTTCACAAAATTTTGTTTGTATATATCTAATTCCTTTTTTTTTCAAACACCCCTTAGAAACCCCTGGACTCCCTTTCTGGAACCTCTTTTCAAAATTCTGATGTATCATTCCTTAAACTGCATTGACCCTTCCTATGTATGTTATGACTGAGAATCAGTGTAAAATTGAGAAAAGATAAAATAAAAAAAAGTTAAGAATGTAGATAAGACCCATATGAACAAAATAAATCAAAAGCTTTGAGATCCGAATTTAATATACCGGTAATCATAACAGAGATTATTTAGAACAGAAATAATTCTCATGCTTTGCTTCCCACAATTATGAGATGACAATGAAACAAGAATTATGAGAGTACTGTAAAATTGAAAACAAAAACAAACATGTCAAAGACTGAAACCAATTACAAAATTTGAAATTGAACAAAATTTTGAACCCAAACTTTGGATAAACTGAAAGACAGATACTGTATAAAGGCAGTCTTTCAGACAGATATTTTTTTTCAGATTTTAAAGATGTCACATTAAAAGGTCAATTATTATCAAGATGTAAGTGTAATAAACAAGGTACCCGGTAGATAACTCTATCAAGCATTTATCATCTATGATCTAAAAATAGAGATGTGCAAGTAAAATTATTTGCCTTGTTTCAATTTCAGGCATTACTGTACAGGTCTACTAAGGTAAAGTACATCCGGGTTCTGTCAAAAACCAAAACAATATGATTCAATGTCCTCCAAAGGGAAGTATAGTTATACGAAACAGTAAAACAATCAATATTCACAAATATTGAGTGTTTTACAAATATATACATATTGTCGTCTTTCGTTTGATAAAGGCCAAGGGGTAAAAAATTTGTGAATATTGAGTGTTTTACTTTTTTTTCCCCAAAACAAAATGGTCTATTTTCCAAAAATAGGTTGTACAGATAAAACATATTGCCTTGCAAGGATTTCATGCGTTACTGAATCTGTAATATTTTGTGTGTCGACAAGTAGTCTGTCACCCCTGTTATGATTTGATTTAGACTGGCGGACCGTGGCGGTATTTGTAAACATGTGCATATTTACCCGGGTAGACCTGTGGGGCTTACATTTTGTGTTGAAAAACTAGTTCATCAATCTCATTATTACACTATTTAGACTTGAGTTTGTAATCATGTGGCGATTTATCTGGGTGAAAGTTACATGTTGTATCATGCATAATTAAGTAAAAATTTGCTAAATGTGAACTCTATTGTTGCCAAGATATGAATGCTTCCTGTATGTTTTATATACACGATATACAGAGAGAACAGTTAAGCTGGAGCTTTCCATATAAACATAATAAAAGGGGAAAAGTATTGATATGTTAAATACATGTAAAAGGAATCAATTTCCCTCCATTAACTATACATGCATATTACCTTTCCTTTAAGCTGAGAAAAACAATCATATTGAAAGAAAGAAAACAGTATAAGATTTATGAGGTTGACACTCTGAAACATGTATGTATGAATACACACAAACACAGGCAAACACGTGTAAATACACACACACACACACACAGATATATATATATATATATATATATATATATACATACAGTAAAACCTGCTATAGCGGTCACCTCTATATAAGGATTACCTGTTTATAAGGGCCAGTTTTTTCAAGTCCCTTGACTGCATACTTCAACTTAATTGAACCTGTGTATAAGGGTCACCTGCACATAAAGGTCAATATTTTCTGGTCCCTCGGGTGGCCCCTATATACAGGTTTCACTGTATATATATATTTATACACACACACACACACACACAGACACTTTATACACACAGGCACATACACACTTAAATATTGAAACACACATGCACACAAACACACATGCACACAAACACACACAGGCACACAGACATACACACATTGAAACACACATACACACACACAAATACACACACATAAACACACACTGAAACACAAACTCATATATACAAATATTCTCAAACATTAAACAGACATACAAGAGAAAGAGAGACAGACGGACAAAGACAATGATATAAACAAAACTGACAACATCAATGTATACAAGTGACGGCACTGTAAACAAATGTGACAGCAATGTCAACAAATATGACAGCACAGTCAACAAATGTGACAACACTAAACAAATGTAATGGCACTGTCAATATGTGACAACACAGACAATAAATGTGACAGCATCATCAACAATGTGTTAACACTGACAATAACTGTGACATCACTGTCAACAAATGTGACCGCACTTACAATAAATGTGACAGCATCATCAACAATGTGTTAACACTGACAATAACTGTGACATCAGTGTCTACAAATGTGACTGTACTGACAATAAATGTGACAGCATCATCAACAAAAGTGTTAACACTGACAATAACTGTGACATCACTGTCAACATATGTGACAGCACTGACAATAAAGGTGACAGCATCATCAACAAAAGTGTTAACACTGACAATAACTGTGACATCAGTGTCTACAAATGTGACTGCACTGACAATAAATGTGACAGCATCATCAACAAATGTGTTAACACTGACAATAACTGTGACATCACTGTCTACAAATGTGACAGCACTGACAATAAATGTGACAGCATCATCAACAAAAGTGTTAACACTGACAATAACTGTGACATCACTGTCTACAAATGTGACTGCACTGACAATAAATGTGACAGCATCATCAACAAAAGTGTTAACACTGACAATAACTGTGACATCACTGTCAACAAATGTGACAGCACTGACAATAAATGTGACAGCATCATCAACAAATGTGTTAACACTGACAATAACTGTGACATCACTGTCTACAAATGTGACAGCACTGACAATATATGTGACAGCATCATCAACAAAAGTGTTAACACTGACAATAACTTTGACATCACTGTCAACAAATGTGACAGCACTGATAATAAACATGACAGCACTGTCAATATATGTGACAACACTGACGATAAATGTGACAGCACTGACAATAAATGTGATATCACTGTAAACAAATATAATAGCACTGTCAACAAATGTGATAGCACTGACAATAAATGTGACAGCACTGACAATAAATGTGACAGCACTGTCAATAAATATGACAGCACTGACAATAAACGTTGACAGCAGCATAAATTGAAATGATAACAATGTACATGATGGGGCAGATGATAATCCTGATGACATTAATAGTTAATTTGATTCCAATCAACTGAATGAAAATAAATGCCTTGTAATCATGAATATGATTTTGAAAAAGAAAAATATCATGAAAAAATCTCTAAAGACAACAATTAAAGAATCTGCCAAAACTGCAAAAGAGACCTTCTGGTCCTACTTGCTCAGAAGTTTGAAAATATTTTTAACTTGGCCTGTTTAGCCAATCAAATTTCAGGATTATGACTGAATTTTTGAAAAATTATCAGACTTAAAGTATACTCAAGTTTTCAGCCCTTGGGCCTGGGCCTGGGCATGGACCTGTTGGGCCTGGGCCTGAGCCTGGGCCTGGACCTGTTGGGCCTGGTCTTGGAGGTAATTATGAAATACTGTTAGGATACTTACAATGGCATCATACTCAATCAAGTACAAGAAAACAACGTCTTCCCGTCTCGCTCGGATGGCAGTGTGTAAAGGGTACTCAGTTTTTGCTTTAAACATTTTATACAACAATGGTGCTGGCATGTGTTCAAAGTCCTCACTGGTGAAATCATTCTAAAACAAAGTTAACATCATGTTCAATAAATAAATGTATACAGTGAAACTTGTATATATAGATCCTCTTACAAACACAACAAAACCCGTCTTTATAGGGAGGTGGTCTTTATATAGAGGTTGATTTTTACAAAAATGGTACTATTGGGGACAGAAAAAAACAGTCTTTATGAGCAGGTGGTCTTTATACACAGGTGGTTGCTAAAACAGGTTTTACTGTAAATGAAAATTTCCAATGTAATGGCATTCAATAAAAAAGTGAAACTTGTATATAATGAGGGACACAACAAAACCAGTCTTTATAGGGAGATGGTCTTTATATAGAGGTTGATTTGTACACAAATGGTACTACTGGGGACAGCAGAAATCAGTCTTTGTGACCAGGTGGTCTCTATACACAGGTGGTCGCTAAAGTAGGTTTAACTATTCAGTTTTACAAGTTGATGGTACATCAGGTAAGTTATTTCAGCATACAAGCTCTCCAATCATAAAGTGTAGGAACATTTCAATATCAAGAGTTTAGTTTTCAAATCACACTTTGATATGTAAATATTAATTCACTTAAAACTTAGAGTCCAGAAGTCTTTAAAAGTTTACCCTTGTTGTGGGTCAGATTGAGACTGCAGTGTGGGTGATGGTTGGATTGTGACTGTTGGGTGGGTGATGGTTGGATTGTGACTGCAGTGTGGGTGATGGTTAGATTGTGACTGCAGTGTGGGTGATGGTTGGATTGTGACTGCAGTGTGGGACTGATGGGGGTTGGATGGAGACTGTAGGATTGTGACTGCAGTGTGGGTTGGATGAAGATGTAGGGTGGGTGAGGGTTGTGACTGGGGAGTGGGTGATGGTTGGATGGGGGTTGTGACTGTTGGGTGTGGGTTGGATGGAGACTGTAGGGAGGGTGAGGGTTGGATGGAGACTGTAGAGTGGGTGAGGGTTGGATGGAGACTGCTGAGTGAGTGAAGGTTGAATGAAGACTGTAGGGAGGGTGAGGGGCAGATGGAGACTGCAGGGTAGTTGACTGCAGGGTGGTTGAGGGCTGAATTAAGACTGTAAGGTGGGTAATGGTCAGATGGAGACTGTAGGGTTGTAAGGGACTGTAGGGTGGGTAAGGGCTTAATTGAGACTGTAAGGTGGGTGAGACAATTGTAGGATGGGTGAGAGTTGGATCAAGACTTTAGGTCTAGTGTTCAATTTGACTGAACTTACAATTCATTAAAAAAAAGTCAGCTTATGCTTGGCTGTAAACATAGTTACCTCCCCTTCTATTGCTAAGTTTTCAAGGGTAAGCACAGCAAAAGAATACAAACCCAATGATTGGATATCAGCTCTGAACAATGAGATTTCAGTAATTCGGCACCAATTTCTTCTGCTGTTTGGTAGAACTTGATGCAATTCTTCATGTTTACAAATGACATCAGACCATTTTCACACCTGAAAAAAAAGAATTAAGTATGACAGATAAATTGCATCAAGGTAATACTTCAAAGAATTTTCTCTGGTGATTGACAAAGGAACCACTGTGACTCACAGCGTGAGTCCTCAAAAATGAATGTAACTACATTTTCTTCGTAAACTAGCATTTTTTCAATAACCCTTCATGAATTTGTCGATTAACAAATTTTAAAAACACTTCATCCACAGACAGTTGAGGCTTTGGTTCTCATTTATTAGAAATTTAATTACAATCTATTTATTATTTCAGGAGAAACACATTATTCTTTGTGAGAGTAAAATTCTGCTATGGTCATTTAAATGTTCATTACAAAGATAATGACTGGATGAAACAGTAAAAACCGAGGTCACATGTCACAGTAGGTGTCGGCACGTTAAAGAACCCGCCCTGCTCAATGGCCGTATATGGCGAGCATAGGCCAAAATTTGAAGCGGTTCACCGGCATTTGGTGATGTCTCCATATGAGTGAAAGATTCTGCAGTGGGACGTTAAACAATAATAAACAAACAAAGATAATGAATGGATGTGTCGATTTACCAAAATAAAACCATCAATACCTAAGTGATCTATGAATGTAAACTAACAAAAATGATACCAAAATTATGCCAAGACTTGCAGGGTTAAACATTTTTAAACTTACAAGATTTCTTCAATTTTGGAAGTCTATCAAATTCAGAGGAAAAAATCAAACAAAAGCAGAATTACTAAATTTATATCGGTAAATTCATTTTTGTGAACTCACTTTTGCCCTATTACTGCACACTTATGTCGAGTCATACACTGAAAAAATGTAATCTCCTTTTTCAATGCAAAATTCCCCCCTCCATTAACACCCTAAAGCCCCCTAAAGCCTCATTTGGTCTCAACCATCTCAAAGACTGGTAGAGTCCACTATTATAATTCAGGAATGCAAAAATTTTATTGTAATTTCAACTTGCTCCCACCTAAAAAAGGACAGTAGACTATTCATTTTTATTGACTTGGCAGAGTCTAAATGTGGTCACAGGGTTTGATGTTTTAATATATTTTTCATTACAGATTTGGTCAGTACATAAAATATGCAATTTTTTCAAAATTAAAATGGGGAAAATTTTTTTGGCATGAATTTTGCATTTGAAATGGGGCCAAAATATTCAGCCCCCCCCCCCCCTCTCACCATGGAAACTATGGAAAAATAGCCTGCCACAATATGCGTGGTATAACTAAAAATTGTTGAGTTGGATGTAAAATGTCATTTAAACAAATAACATTCCATCTCAGATGAAAAATTTGGGATATTGAATAGTGTTTTATGCCACACTCGACAATTTTTCAGTTATATGGTGGTGGCCAGTTTTTGTAGGTGGAGGAGAGAAGTCCAGTTAAAAATATACATGTACCCAGGAAAAGACCACTGGCCTTCCGCAAGTAAATTTGCAAAATTTTTTACAAAATATACAAAAATTAGCCTAGGTTCCAGCAGGGCTCAAACCTGCACTGACAAGAAATATTCATACAAAGACCTCATGGCCATAGGTGGTGACACAAATTTTGACCTATGATATGGATTTTTGCCACGGCTGGAAGGATACTTTAGCATGCCGCACCTGTTGTGACATAAGACCTGGATATCAAGTCTTTCCTTCCTTATGCAAAGCACTAGGCAAAGAAAAATCATGGGTTTGACCTTGGGATTGACCTTCCATTATCCCTGGACAAGGGCCCATTCTTTCAAAAAGTCTGAAGTTCAAAGTCGTAAGTTTTGATAAAAAAACAAAACTCAGAAATTTTTTATCAATACTACTGTCACAAAGGTATTACAGCTGTCAGCATAATTGAACCTTTTTCATAAAACAGGCCCCACAGCCTCAGAAATGAATGACAATTTAAGCTATTACTTGCACAATATAAATGCAGAATGTCAAGACTCGTCAAAGCTTTCATTCTAAGTTACCTCTCTTGTAGAACACTAAGTTTAAATCTTGTGGCAATTCTGAGTAGCTCCAGTAGAAAGATGTCGTCAGCTTTGATGTCAATTTCATCGGTGTAAACCCATCTCATTAATGCAAAGGCAACGTCGTACTGAATATCTGTGGGAATAAAAACAAGAAGTGTTTCAGAATCACTATTCCCTGTTAGAAGTAAGCCATTTTTTAAAGATATTAAAGCCCCATAACTCAGGCAAATATTGCTGAGGGTTTGCTACAATTGACCTCTCACCTTTGATATTATTGGTAGGCCTATAACGCTTTACACCAAACTTGGTTAAAATTCTCAGAAAGATATTTACCGGAAACCAAAATGTAAACAGACAAGTGGATAAACTGAAAACTGTGCGCTTTCTGACCTTTGACCTCTGAGACAAATAAAATGCTATTAAGACCACAGAACTGACTGACTCAAAAGTGGTCTGATCAGCAAGGTGTTCCCTGTCTGCACTAAACTAAATACACATGTATTTATAAAGAATATTTTGAATATGAAAGTTATAAATAGTTGTCCGTGGGGACACCAGCTAACACTGTTTATTGCTTTTATTCTTAAAATACTCACAAAGCCACATACATATACGAAGGTGTAATTTCAAGCCTCAGTCACAACCAGTTGTACTTCCACTCTATGGGGTATCTACAGCATAAAACGCCAAGGAAAGCACAGGCCTTGCACAGCCTTCTTGCGGAATTTCAAGCAAGCTGACTGCCTGTAAGCACGTACGATGGATATTGAGCATGTACAACGACTCTGCGATTTCCCAATAACATACGCCATTCTTACTCCCAACTTACGAATTGATTGCTACTTTTTTCTGCCACCACTACCTCTACAACTCTCATTCATGGCAAAAAAAATGCAGAGGACGCACGATTTATAAACCTGTGCATCCGGTTATGACTAAGGCTTAAGGGAAATTTTTTTATATAAGCATGTTCATAAAATCATTGCGCTTATCAGGTAAAACAAAACTGAAACCCTAAATGGGTGTTCATAGGGCTTTTAATACTGAAATTGTGATGTTTTATTCAGGGTGTTTTTAACATAGAAGTGTCCAATGTGTACCATGTCTTGTTCATTCTTCAACTTGATCAACCCCAAAGACCATAATAGACTGGTTTAATACAATAGAAAAGAGCATACCATTCTGATACATAAAGGTGAAAGGGTTAATTCAAGTTTTAAGGTGCTCTGGGATACATTTCTCTTAAACTATGTAGGAGATTGAAAAACAAAGTAAAACATTATTCAAAATCAGAATTTAATTTACCTGTGAGGTCAAGCTCTGAAACCTGTGATAAATCTGGTACTCCCCAGTGGTCACTTCGTGCTGCCAAAACAAACCGATGACTTAAAATTTTCTTCGAACCATCTAGATGAATAACTAGGTCACTGCAATATGAGTGTACAAATAATTAGGTCAAAGGAAAAGTATCTGCTCAGTCACATTTTGACAGATCAAGTACATATAGGTCAGATACAATTATAGGGAATCACCAGCAGATAAAATGTTAGTACATGTAAGTTAGTAAGCTGACTTGTAGGGGACATTGCCAGTTTACTTGCCAAAGCCTGATTTTTAGGTACATTATTGCCAGGTTTTCTACTACAACATATAAACCTGGCCATCACCATACAACATGGCCACAACCATGTAACTGGCCACAACCATACAACTGACCACATCATACAACTGGCCACACCATAGAACTGGTCACCACCATATAACCTGGTCACCACCATATAACTGATCACCACCCAACAACAGGTCAACACCATACCTGTTCATTAATATACAACTGGCCACCACCATACAACTTGGCCACCACCATATACATGTAACCTGGTTACCACCATACAACCTGTTCATTAATATACAACTGGCCACCACCATACAACTTGGCCACCACCATATACATGTAACCTGGTTACCACCATACAACCTGTTCATTAATATACAAATGGTCACCACCATACAATTTGGATATTACCATATAACCTAGCCACAACCATACAACTGAGCACCACCATGTGACCTGTCTACCACCATACAACCTGGCCATCAATACTTATGTTGGTCATATGATTTAACTATAATCCTAGATCTTGTTGACAAAAGCAACATTGATGTATCAAATTAGTTAAACTAAATGTTATTGGACTAAAATTTTAACATGCTAAACGTTGCAAATCAGACAATCGAACAAATGGACAATCTTGACAAAGAGACAAAAGTGACCAAATGGACAAAGAGACAAATGACCAAATACATGAACCGAAAAAAAAATGCCCAAAAAATCTTTGATCTTGTGGGCCTACATCATAGTAAAACCACAGTCCGCAATTACAATGCTCTTTCCTACCTATGGTTTCATGTGCTCGAAATCATCCATGTATGTTTTTATTATTCATGGAGTCTCAACCAATGCATGTAAGCGGTGCTTGCAATCGTCAGTTAAACAGATCGAGGCTTTTAAACAATTTTAGACATGTACAATGCATTAGATCAACAGAATACACAATTACCTACATCGTCGATCACAACCACTGTGATTGGATAAATTGGACACGCCTACTTCAACTAGTACTTCTTATAAATATTCATTAGGTATGAATTATTTCAGGCACATGAAACCATGGGTAGGAAAAAGCATAGCGATTCCGGACCTTGGTTTTACGACACAATGGTGAGCCTACAGACCAGTGAGTATGGTGTGAAATGACAGTGGAACAGAAGCCACTAACCCAGAACTAATATGACTGGAGGAGACTTTCAGGTGGCCTACAGAATGTATGTCCAGGACCTCAAATTGAAATAGTGTGAACTAAATACCAACAGCCAATAAAATAAACAATTTTGATGATTAGAAATATCAGAAAAGTGTAAATCCTAGAATTCAGCTGAAATCATGCTGACTATAAATCATCTACCCCCTAAAAACAATGGATTCTACTACATATTAATGAAATAGCCCAGTCCAACTGTGATTTTAGGGGTGAATAATTCAAAATAACAGTGTTAAACTCCAGGACTTTGTCTCACCTGTACAGTTCTTTATTAAACAAATTGGCTATAGTTTTTATAAGTCTTGCCACAAAGTTATCGTCGTTATTTTTTCCTGATGTTGCCGTCACTATCTGGTATTTCTTTTCCAGCTCCGCCAGTCGGTTTTGTAACTTGACATATTCTTCTCTTAAAAGGCTTAGATGATTCTGTAGCTTGGCTACCTCACCTGTAAATAGTATATAAGTATACAATGATGGAGTTCTATAACATAAAATGCATGTTATATGTATAGTTAAACTTATATATAACAACCTCCTTAGGGACACAAAAAAAAAAAAAAAGATTTTTATTGGGATGAATTGCTTCTATGCACCATTGATTCCACTTACAGTCAACTTCAAAAATAGCGAAGTCGGTAAAATCAAAATTTCAGAAATAATGAACAAAATATTAGGTCCAAATGTTTTACTTTCAGTTCATTAAATATCCTGAAATAATGAAATACTGATACTGGTCCTGAGGAATTCGCTATAACCTGAGTTGACTGTACTTATGTACATGTACATGTACATGTATGTAGCGGCTACCCCAATGTAAATAATGAGAGGTGACTTAGGTACTGTATATACAGCATGGTGACAGCAAATCTTTCCTTTTTCCATCATTTTCTTCTTTGTTTTATATAAAACCAACAATTTTTTTCTATGTTTATAAAATTATAAAATCATAAAATCTTAACAGAATTTCACAAAATTTTACAGAATAATAGGTAATTAAATTCATATTTATAAAATGCATACATCGTAAATTTACTTAATATATTTAAAGGAATACGTAGGTTTTAACCATAGAGAAATTTTTTAATTTTCTTACTTCTTATTTAACTCATCAACCCCTGAGAAACAATGAACTCTTCTATAAATCAATGCCTTTGGCCAGTCCAAATGTTTCTTTAGGGGGGAATCAGTTAAGTCATCTCTGTTCATGTAAACTAATTTTGTCTCTCATAAAATCAATGTATATTCAAAATATGCAGGATAGTTTTTTATATTTCAGAATAGATTCAAAATATGAATTTAATTTGCCACAGATAGAAATGTTTTATTTTAGTTTCCATTTAAATTTGTGGATTCTACATGTATGAACATTTAAAAACTGTTGGTTTTATATAAAACAAAAGAAGAAAATTGTGGTATAACGAAAAAACTTTTGTCACCATGCTGTATATATATATATATATATATATATATATATATATATATATATATATATATATATATATATACAGTGGAAACTCACTAATAAGACCACCAAACTGATGACTCAAAGTGGCCTTATTAGTGAGGTGGTCTCCTAAGTGAGGTTCTGTACTGATATAGTTTTAATGAACAGACTGGAAATTCATGGTCTTAATTGTGAGGTGGTCTCCTAAGCGAGGTGGTCTTTAGGTGAGGTTCCACTGTATATATATATATATATATATATATATAGTTTAACTGCATTTCGATGGAGTCTCTTGTATATAACAACCTTAGGGACACAAGAAAGAGTTTTTGAAATTCATCGGTCTTACCAGAAAAACTGGTAAATTTTAATAAAGTCCAGTGAAATCTATCTGATAACTGGTCCAAATGACCAGTAATTTTCCATTTCATTTCAACTGTGTATATATAAAAACCAATAAAAAAAATTTCTTTGACCAGTGAAATTCCTTTATTCACTGGTCCGGTTGACCAGTAATTTGTTTTTTAATTTCAAAATGTCTGAATACAACAACATTCACAGTATTTCCTCAACTTACACGTAGTTTACAGTATTCATCCATTCAGCTTTACAATACTATAATAGCCATTGCATATAATTAAACTCTAGACTGCTATACACAACAAGAGTTACTTGTCACTGCTGATTAAAAATACCTGCAATTCATACTATTTTTTCAGATATCCCAATCGATATTATGAAGGGTAATTAATTCTTGATAATCATTTGATGAATCAGAAAATTTCCCCCCTCATGCTGATAATGTTATGTCAACAACATTGAGTCACTTAAATCACTATTAATTACATTTCAAATTACATGTATCATATATAAAGTTTCAGATTCTAATTGCACTTCCGAAATATGTAATAAAAATGATAAAAGTTGTTGTTAAACCTGTGATGAAGGAGAGAGTAAGTGTAACATATATATATATATACATGTATGTACATGAAACTCACGATGATTACTTGGCGCTAATATCACTGAAGAACGAGAAGTTCATTAACAACAAAATTAAATTGTCTTGAAAATATTTCAAGTGCAATGAAAAAAAGTATCGTAGCTTTTTTCTGGAAAAAGTGGCCAATGAAAACGAGAGGTAGAAAGTTTTACTGTATGCCGGCTACTATTGAAATCCTATGTTTTTAATGGATACCAGCTACTACTGAAATCCTATGCCAACATGACTCGAAACTTATTTGTTTTGTTTATTGTTGTTTAACATCCCACTAAAAAATCTTTCACTCAAATGGATACATCACCAAATGCTGGTGAAGGGCTTCAAATTTTGGCCTATGCTCGGCACTTACAGCCATTGAGCAGTGAGGGTTCTTTATTGTGCCGACACCTACTGTGACACGGGACCTCAGTTTTTTTTGTCTCAGTCCGATGGACAGGAAACCAACCTACCACTGGCTGGACTGAACTCAAAATCAGGAGTTGAGTGTGCTACTGACTGAGACAGGTCATCTCGACTCAAAACTTGTTGACAGTTGCTGCTCTACTTCTTGAGAGTTATCTCCCTCAACATAAAATCAATATGAATCTTTGTATTTATACAAGTGTAATAAGATCCTAAAGCATGTAAATAAACGGTATTAAGCCTAATATATAGATTCCTTTATTGAAATTATCAATATAATTGATTAAATTATCAATATAGTTTAATTTTCCTACTGTATGATTAATATCAGGATAGAATTTATAACAAATGCATGAAAAGAAAGAACACACACTGAATATCCTTGACAAAAACCTTAGTTTTAGTTTACTATATTGTTCCAAGACTGCAGAAAATGGTGGAGCATGTCTCGCTCAACATCATAATGAGAGCCGTCGTCGTGGCTCCACGGTAGAGTGCTTGATTTGCAACTTGAGGGTCACATGTTCGAGCTATGGTGGAGGTGGCTGACTTTAACTCGTAACTGTCCTTCGGAGACAGTAAAAACTGAGGTCACAGCAGGTGTCCGCAAGTTAATGAACCCTCACTGCTCAATAGCCGTAAGTGGCGAACATAGGCCAAAATTTGAAGCCCTTCCCCAGCTTTCGGTGATGTCTTCATATGAGTGAAAGATTTCTAGAGTTGGACGTAAAATAACAATAACAATAACAATAGGGAACTTTCAAGTTAGCCCGGATTACCGTTATGATCCTGCATTTATTCACATCTTCTCGATTTTGTTCCTCATATGTTCTTCCAGTTTTCATATTTACCCTTGCAATGTATATAAAGTAAATGGAAATATTTTTACTTTTTAGCGCATTAAATTTATTTTGTATAAAGAAACCCAAGAGACTCTTAAAACATACCACAGTGGGTTATTTAGTTGAACGCCAAATTACGGAAATGTATCAGGCAGAGAAAAATGTGCCAAACACTTGCAGGGCACTTTTACCAATTGTGCTATGGGGGCTATCTATATATTATTGAAACTGGAAATAACATTGAGGAACATTTTTCTAGAATCACACAACTGGCGATAGTAAAAGCAGGATTATAATGGTAAACTGGGCTAACTCGAAAGTTCCCTATTCAACGTCATAAGAAAAGAAAAAAAACAGACTAGAATAACAAAGTGTTGATTAGAGGCACTAAAAGGGATCATGTCCACAAGGACTTGTGCTACAGATAGGCTATGTGCTCTTAACTCAAAGAACTATAGTCTGTTCCATATTAGGTCATGAATTTCAAAATGAATTTGAAAAGCAACCAATCGTCAAAATAAAAATATTTAACTGATTTAATTAAAAAAGAAAAAAGCTTATCCTATATCTTTTCTACATACTTTTTTCTTTGTTTGGTTGCTTCAATTTTTGAAAATACTCTTCCTACGGGAATCTCTGTGTTATCCATGTGATGTCAAATAATTGGGTCATGTGAGTAATCATTAATATTCTCGCGGCTCTCTTGACAAGAGTTATATGAAGGGGAATAACTCCCTATATATATTATTGTTGTAAGGAATCGGTGATTGTGTATTAACAGATCAGTGAGCCAGGCTAAATCAGTATGACCAATAAACGTTCCCTTTCTTTCACTTCCGCTCCGAAACTTCGAAGGATGACCACCATTACATACGTAAAAATCCCACGGGATAATTTGAGTGCGAATATCTAGTACAAAACGGATTAATTTTTATTTGTCATGGACATGGATAATTAATTAAGTATGTATAGGATTACGCTACATTAAATTTAAGTGGTAGGTATCAACCATTTTACTTTAATCAGCCATAATCAACGGACAAAAATGACTTTGGACAGACTGTAGACTTTACAACGGGACCTGTAGCCTCACTACAAGCACTACTAAACAGTCTCCTGTATATATACAAATTAAAATTTATTTTATCCTCTTCCACCGCCCATACTTTAGGCACGTAATAGTCAAAGATGACCGCACGACGCGTGTGTTTCCGCTAAAAAAGAAGGCGACGTTTTTTTCGTTGTTCCTGGATCAAGCATCAACTACTGTCGTACTGATTGATCAAGCCAGGCTTCAAACTGTTCGAAAAATCTTACGAATTAGATCTAAACTAAGTGTAAGCTTTTTATTTGTCTATCGGTAAAAAGGGCATCATGCAATAACAAACAGATGATGTAGTATGGATGCAATATGTTTTACAACGTGAAAGATGCATGTAATATTATAATTAGCATTCCTCAGAAATACTTTACGTACCTTCCGCCATTTTGACCTGTTCTGATCATGTGACTACCCAAGTATTTTCTAAAATTAAAATCGCTCGAGAAAACGGATGTCAGTTGCATTGCCCCGCCTCCATTTTGACGCACGGGACCAGTGAATGGACTTTTTTTTATTCATATGATTGGTCCTGTGAAATTTCTGATTTGGTTTATTTCATACTTTTAAAATTCATTTCATCAACAAAAAGTTAACTATATTTTCGAGTATAACACGCGGCCTTAAACGCTCGCCTGGTTATATTCGACCTACTAATACTAAAATTATTATATAGCTTCTACTTCTTAATGACCACATTCAACATAGTGAAGTTTATGTCATATTGAACTTTTTGAATTTTTTAAGAATTTTTCTTTTAGAATTATTAAGTATCAGTATGGGTGTAGGTTGAGACAGCTGCTCTGAACGACTCAACAGAGTCGCTCATCACAGTGCTCAGTGGAAGGCTGTTTCAGGCTTTAATGGATTGCTGTCTAATTTGTGTTCTGTATGATGGTATTTGATAGTAGAATGTGTGCATGTTTTGTGATTGTCTGTTTGGTGGAATAAGTTTGTCTGTTTTTGTTTTGTGTGTGTGTGTTTTTTGTTTTTGTTTGTTTTTGTTTTTTTTATGGAAATTAGCTCATTTGATATTTTATAGAGCATGACGAGGCGGGCATCTGTTCTCCTGTATGATAGCTCTCTCCATTTTAAGTTATTTAACATGTCACTAACACTTGATGTGTTTCTATGTCTGTTAGTGACATACCTAGCAGTCCTTTGTATTTTTCTTAATTTATTTATGTCCTCAGTAAGGTAATGATCCCACACTGAACTGGCATATTCTAGTAATGGTCTTATTAGGGACTTGTATGCTTGTTCCTTTACTGAGGTGGAACTGATGTTAAGGTTCCTTCGGAGAAAGCCAATTGTGCTGTCTGCCTTGTTGCATGTGTTGCTAATGTGACTGTGCCATTTTAGGTCAAATTGACTTGTAACCCCTAGATATTTTGCCTTGTCAATGTGTTGTAATGTATGGCCATGTAAAGTGTAATTGCATCTACATGAAGGGGTCTCTGTGTCTACTGTAGGATAAAACATTACACTTGTCTGGGTGAAAAGCCATTTTCACTGTGTTTTCCCAAATACTTAAGTTTGTCAAGATCTTTTTGAAGGGTTTTACAGTCACTTTTAAATTTTATTACAAGGTAAACTATGGTGTCATCGGCAAATAGCCGTATGGTGAATTTACGCCAACAGTTTTATCGTTTATGTAAAACAAGAACAGAATTTGTGCCCAAAACAGAGCCTTGGGACACGCCTGACATTTCAGGGACAAATTCTGACATTCCGCCCTCAAGGATAACTGACCGGATACGATGTGATAGGAAGCCCTGTATCCAGGCATTTGTTTTACCCTGTATCCCATAGTGATTCAGTTTATGGATGAGTAAGTTACGACTGACCTTATCGAATGCTATTTAGAAGTCCATAAGATATTCGTATATACTCAAATAAGTATAGAAAATAAACAAAATATAGATCTACATTTGATGACGATGTTTTGTGTTACAAAACGGTATAATTATGTGTTAAACACTAGGCCACAATTTCCAATGCTAAATAAACATCGGTGTTTGGTATACCAGCGATATATAAAGCTAATATATTATAATATTAGCTTTATATATCGCTGGGTATACCTAAGTAGGCCTACCAAAATTGGAGAATTTGTTTGTGTTGTATAAACACTATACAGGATTTTTGTGTTTTAAAACAATTTAACTGGTTATTTCAAGACATCAAAGAGACAACTGAAACAATTTTCCATAATGATGAGTTACTGCAGGTGCTATAAAAGGAATGGGACTGGGATCAGTCTCAGAGTGGCAAGGGCTTTAAGTAGTCACGCCGCACGTAAAATCAACTCTGACTGACTAACAGTCTCAGAACTGCAGCAAAATGGATTTCCCGTGTATCGCTTGTGGTTGTGAAGTACGATCCCATCAGCACGCGTTATCGTGTGACGTATGTGGAGGATGGAGTTATCGTACATGCAACACAGGTAAGTCGTCTTATATATATATATATATATATATATATATATATATATATATATATATATTGTTAGCTAAAGCAGCGATATATAAAGCTTTATATATCGCTGACTAAAGTAAAGTGATGAAATTAATTATCTTTTTGTAGCTATATAACACAGGTAAAATACGACCCAGTGTAACTCTTTTCTATCCATTACACACAATACATATTCTATACTAATATCTAAGTTTCTGTTCTTGATTATTTTTGCAGAATGTATTTTTTTAATACATGTATGTTTAAATAAGTAACTTTCTATTGAATCTTAAAATGGTACATGAGCCGGCCTGGCTCAGTCGGTAGCGCGCTCGACTCTGGATCGTGAAGTCGTGAGTTCGAGTCCCGCCGGTTTGTTTCCTGTCTTTCGGATGAGACAGTAAAAACTGGAGGTCCCGTGTCACAGTAGGTGTCGGCACGTTAAAGAACCCTCACTGCTCAATGGCCGTACGTGTCGAGCATAGGCCAAAATTTGAAGCCCTTCACCGGCATTTGGTGACGTCTCCATATGAGTGAAATATTCTTGAGTGGGACGTTAAACAACAATAAACAGACAAAATGGTACGTTAATCATAAGAGCAATTATAATTCACTTTGAAACAAGATTTTTAGTTTTATGGTATTACAATGTTTATACTTTATAGAAGTTGATTTAGAAATGAAAAGTTTGGTAATTTAGTAATGGCTGCGATTATTAATAATGGGGAGAAAATTTAAAAGTAAACTAAATTTTGTTGCTTTATAATCTGTAATCCAGTAAAATTACACAGAGGATTCTGTAATCTTATTGATTTAATGTCCAGGACATAGATACAAATCCGATAAAAATGGACAAACACGGACCTCTGGAAACCAAGAGGTGGGATCAGGTGCCATGGAGGAGTAAGCATCCCCTGTCGACCGGTCACACCCGCCACAGTCAAGTCCAGTGAAACAAGTGAGGAGTGTATCCTCGTCACAATTGGTACAGACGTCTCAACAACCGCCAACGAAAAGGCAACTCAACATTTCACTTAGTGAAACAGAGTAGTCGCAAACAAGACTATTATACCGACCGTAAAACTTGCGGAACGTTGACATTAAACGCGGTTTTCGAAATCCCTGTGTCAATAATTTGTCAGTGAGTAGTTTATCTCTGTATATGAATCTTCATATGTTGTACACGCCCTGGCATATCGGATCATTTGTGAAATATAAACTCCATATGCGGGTGACTGAGGGATATTACTACTTAAATGTGGAAAATTTACGATGGGAAAGCCGAAATCGTCGCGTTTATCGTATAGCTTCCTTCTGGAATGAAAGAATAAAATAAAATATACAAATTGATATGAAATGCATTTTCTTTGTTTCTTGTTATGGTTCTCATTGTTGAAACCTGGAAATAAGAAATTTAAATGTGGCTCAGAATTAATTTTAGTAAGAGTTATCTTTCTTTACAAGTCGCTCAATGACAATGGAATCCTATTATTACCTTTTTCGAAGCCCACTTCCGTTTTATTCACAACCGGTAACATGTGAAAAGCAGTGTAGAGTGAAATATAGTTTACATATAAATTTTAGATAAAAACAGGATTTTTAGGTTGTTATCTTCATGATTTTGCTCACGCTTACGGAGATCCTGACATAACGATATCGGACCAAGATTTTAATATTGCTCGAAGGAAGATTAAGGTCAGGTAATCAGCAGCTAGACTAGAAACATGCTGCAAAAAATAATGACATATTAAATCAGATCATAACCAAAACGAAGCATTACACTAATTATTTGTATCCAAATATTGAATACATAGGAATAAAAAAATATATAGATTGAATATACCCAGGTCGAATGTGAATTAAGTCGGAAAAAAAAACCTCTATGGCGAACGGGTTTTAGGTCGAAAAATGCGATCAGAATTTGGCTGAATATTAGGCTAACGGTAGGACCAGCGATATAGTTTAAATTTTCTATTGTATATTTTCTGTCTCATTTTGTTTATTCATTCATTTGCATATTATATTTTTCAATAAATGAAAATACACTCATTTTATTTACACATAATTTCAAATGAGAAAGAATGAGACACTTAAAAAAATTATTTTCCATTTATTTTATTTGTTGGCCTATATGATATATAAAAATTTGAAAATCAAATGATCATTTATAAGAAAAAGTTTCACCAGAACTGAAAATCAGAATTTTTGTCAGATCCATGTCATGCATATAGTAAACCTTCAAATAGGGATTCTTCACCCGAAATTTTTTCTACATAGAAAAAACCCCAGAAGACATTTTTTTTCTATGTAGAAAATGTCCCACGGATATTTTCATTATATACTATGAAACCATTTGCTGGGTGTATAAAGTGACATATGTTCCCCGTTTTAAATCTTTAAGAGACGTGTTCACTTCCAGTGGGACAATCTTCACACTCATTTTGAGAAAAACTTAATACAAGAGACGTTTTCACTTGCTTTCATTCAAACTTATAAAGAGACATTCTCAGTTATTTTCAATGAAACTTATAATGAGACGTTCTCACTTATATATTTTGGGTGTTTCAAGGTCTGTACCATGAAGATTCTTTGAAACTAGACCTAAAATAATTCTGTTGGTTAAACTCTGTAACATACCGAACAAGCGATATGTAATGCCTAGCTAACATGTCAAGTTAATATGTAAGGACGTTTCTTCTAAGTTTTTACTTTTGATTGGCCGCGAAATATTACATATAGTCCCCTGGCTAATAATGTGTTTGTTCCCCAGGGGGAATTTTGGAGGTAATTATATTTTTTTCTGAAAGCTTTTCAAAAATGCAACAAAGTGAAACATGTTAGCACCCTGGCTGTTGCGGCGTGTAGGAGTTTTGGGGTAAAAATCATAGAACATTAACCAAAATTGGAAAGTCTCAATTAATCATTCATTTATGGTTTCCGTTTGCAGTGAAAGTACTTGCTATATGGTAGATATTTTAAATAACAAGTATTGACCCATTTAACAACAATTATTTATCAAATTTGGTATTTTGGGGGTGAAAAAGCAATTTTTTAAACAGATATATGTGAAAAAAGTACTCTAAGCCACTTATAACACATCCTTTTACCAAGTTGCTTTTCGGAGGGTATGTTTATCAGAAAGTTTATCAAAAATGCTACAAATTGAGCTTTGTTAGCAATCTGGCCACTTTTTGGGGTAAAAACCATAGAAAATTAATAGAAATCACTGAAAATTGGAAATGTACAATTAATCCTTCATTTATAGTCTCTTCTTGCAATTAGAGTAATAATTGTATGACAGATAGTTTCGTATGTATGGACACAATAAATGATGATTTGTTTTATTAAAGTTGACGTTTTGAGGTACAAACCATGAAGATTAACAAAAATTGCTGAAAACTGGAAAACCTGAATTAATCCTTCATTTAAGGCCTCTGTTTGCAATGAAAGTAATGTATGGTAAATATCTTAAATGATTGACCCATAAAGCATCCATTGCCTATCAAATTTGGTGTTTTGGGTAAAAAAAAACAATTTTTAAAATATAAATTTGTGAAATATTCATTAGACTTTAAGCCACTTACAACCCAGCTTTTACAAACATGTTTTTGGAGGTAATAATTGTCAGAAAGCCTATCAAAATTGCTACAAATTTAGCTTTGTCAGCAGTATGTCTACAGAGGAGTTTTTAAGTAAAATTCATTTAAAATAAACAAACATCACTGAAAATCGGAAATGTACAATTAATCCTTCATTTAAGTTCTTTTTTGCAGTTAAAGTAAAAATTGTATTGCAGATGACTTAAATGTTAAGTGTGGGCATAATATATATTTACAGTTGGTGTTTTAGGTAAAAGTCATGAAAAATAAATATCATTCAGCTTTATCACCAAAGTAAACTATAATCGAAGGGTTACTAAGTTTCTAGTTTTCAACACTTTCTGTTAAAATTTCTTGGTTTCGCCTTGGAACTCATAAACTCTCAAACTGCAAGAGTTCTAACATAACACATTTTGTATATTTTTATAAGCTTTTGACAAAATATCCCTAAAATACCCGGTGGTATCAATCTAATATTACTTCACATATTACTGCTTTACAATTTGGGTTTAGACCCCAAACACCACATCTGACACACACTGATTGTTAATATACCAATACTCATCAGTTAAAATATCTGCTATACCACTATTTCTTGTATTGCAAAAAGAGATTACAAGTGAAGGATTAATCCTGGTTTTCCAATTTTCAGTGATTTTTGCTAATGTTTCACCCCAAAACTGCTATGGTTAGAGTGATAAAATGTCTCATTTTTGTTGGAATTTTTATAAGCTTTCAAAGAAACATACCGTCGTAACTTACCCCATGGTAAAAATTGGGGTACACGTATTTAGTGGCCTAAATTGAAACAAACTTCACAGATTTCTGTTTTATTTTTTTTTACCTTAAAACACCACATTTGATATACAATGATTGTTTAACAGGCCAATACTTATTATTCCAGATATTTGTCATACAAAAAATAAAGTCATTACGAAAAGCCATAATAAATGAAGGATAATTTGAGATTTTCCAAGTTCATAATTTCATGGTTTTACCTTCAAACGCTTGACCATCCCAAAGGTTAGAGTGCAAATATGACTTATTTTGTAGCATTATCATTAGGCTTTCTGAGAAACATACCCTCCAAAAATACCCCATGGTAATGACTAGGATTTTTGATGGCCAATAGTCTTAATTTTTCACTGATTTCTTTTTAAAAAAATATTTTTAGTCCCCAAATTTGTAAAATAATGATTGTGTAACGTGCCAAGACTTCTCATTTAAGATATCTGTCATGCAATCATCAAACTCATCGCAAAATGTGGCAATAAATGAAGGACTAATTGAGATTTCCATCTCACGGTGATTTGTAATTTTTGTATGGTTTTGTCGCCATACTCTTCAATACCCTAAAGGCTAGCATGCTAATATGGCTCATTTTGTAGTATTTTTGGTAAGCTTTTAAATAAGCATACTCTTCAAAATCCCATTTGATAAAAACTGAAGTTTTTAGTTGCCTAAAGTATTGTCATTTTTACTTTGATTTACATTTAAGAATTCGGTGTTTTATCCCAAAACCCCAAATTTGATAAACAATTGTTGTTTAATGGATCGATACTTATCATTTGAGATATTTACGAAACAACCACTACTTTCAATAAATATTATAAACATAATACCAAAGTTATTTGTGTCCATATTTGTCGTTTATGCAAACTGCCATACAATTATTACTCTATCTGCCAAAAAAAAAAAAATTCTTAAACGAAGGATTAATTGCATATTTCCGAATTTTAATGATTTCTGTTAATTTTCTATGGTTTTACTCCAAAGCCCAAATTGGGCCAGATTGCTAACAAAGCTTAATTTGTAGCATTTTTGATAGTCTTTCTGAAAAACGTACCCCCCAAAAACACCTTGAAAACATGGGTTATATGTCAATGTGGCTTAAAGTATAATACTTTTTTCCACAGATTTCTGTTTAAAAATGATTTTTACCCCCAAACACCAAATTTGATAAATAATGGTTGTTAAATGGGTCAATACTTGTCATTTAAGATATCTACCATACAACCAGTACTTTTATTGCAAACAGAAGTCATAAATGAGGGAGTATTAGAGGTTTTTCAAGCGATTTTTGTTGATTTTCTACGGTTTTTACTCCAGAAGTCCAAAGTTCCCGAACAGCCAGAGTGCTAACATGGCTCATTTCATAAGCTTTCAGAAAATCATAACCTTCAGAATTCCCCCTGAGGGCACAAATATTTAATAAAATACGCTGGCATATTATCATGTATATTATTTGCATGACAATATATTAGAAAAATTGTTAATCAAATCACCAAAGGAATAATGGACTAATTAAAGGAGTAATGATATAAAAGGACAATCGTTTGCAGTTACTGAAATAAATATTCAATCTTGATAACGTCCGACACAGTTAAGTCACAGGTACTTGAGGACAGGACCCACACTGTGCCCCTTGCCCATGGACCCCTCGTGTTTTGTTTATATTAAGTGTTCCTTTCTTCTAAATATTATACTTCATTTAAGTTCGGCTACACTATATTTATATATATATATATATATGTATGTATGTATATATACCAAAGTGATCATCTCATCGGAAGTATTTTTTTTCCTTTATTATCTCTTATTACAGACGTGTCCATAGTTTACAACTTGTGGGAATTATCGGAATTTGTTAATTTTAAAATGTAAAAAATCTCAGATACCAAAGCATAAATCAATAGAATGTCCAGGACATAGATACAGATCCGGTAAGAAATGGACAAACATGGACCTCTGGAAAACAAGAGGTGGGATCAGGTGTCATGGAGGTGCAAGCATCCCCTGTCACACCCGCCATGGGAACACAGTCATGTCCAATGAAATACGTGAGGAGTGAATCCTCCTCCCAATAGGTACAGACGTCTCAACAACCGCCAACGAAAAGGCAACTCAACATTTCTCTTAGTGAAACAGAGTAATCGCAAACAAGACTATTATACCGACTGTAAATTTTGCTGAACGTTGACATTAAAGCGGTTTTCGATATCCGAGTGTCAGTAATTTGTCAGTGAATAGTTTACCTCTGCATACGAAATATTCATAAGTTGTACACGCCCTGGCATATCGGATCATTTGTGAAATATAAACTCCATCTGCGGGTGAATGAGGGATATATCTACTTATATGTGGAAAATGTAGGATGGGAAAACCGGAATCGTCGCGTTTGTCGTAAAGCTTAGTTGCCAATTTCCCGTCTGTGTCTATATTAAGTAAAATGTCAAAGTATGAAGAGTGTGTGCTTTATTCTGTTGTATCTTTAATTTCTAGTTCGATGAGATACATGTATATCGCATTGACATATGTATGAAAACTGTCATTATTAATTGACAAAACATCGTCGATATATCTAAATGTGAATCTCAAGGACACCGCTAACGTTTTCTTCTATTGATTCAGCAGTTTCTGAATGAAGTCTGTTTCATATGAATAAAGGAACAGTTCTGCCAATAAAGGGACGCAATTGGTTCCCATAGGAATGCCGACAGTTTGTTAAAAGACCACCTGTCCGAACAAATAATATATATATATATATATATATATATATATATATATATATATATATATATATATATATATATAGTCTATTAGAAATTCCAGCATGTTTTTATATCAACTTCAGTGTATTTATGTGTAGAATCAGAGTGGTGTTGGACAAAATAAGTATCCTGATAGCAAATCATTAAATATTTAAATTTTCGGGTACCACCTTTAGTGAAAAAACAGTTGTCTATGATGCTAAAAAGTCTTTCTTTTTATTTTTATGCACTTCGGAATGATTGTAATCAGGATCATCTATATGCTGAACAGATATTTTTTATAAGAGCGTTACACTATGTGTTAAAGTAAGAGAAGAGACAGCTATATTAATCGTCATTCATATTTTAAAAAAATCACATTCAGTGTAGGCACGTGCCAACTCATTACAAACAAGTATAATGGTATGTCACCAATTAAAACAAATTTCAAAAGATATTTCGCACCTCGATCTGCTCGGTGCATAAACTTAATACTTACGCTGCTCCAACTTTCAAGTCTGCTTATACATTGCGTCACAATTAGGTATAATTTTATGTCACTAGCCTAAAAACACACACTTTTTATTATTTTATTTCTACATCCACCACTGTAGTGACTGCATAATCAAAAGGCACATGACAATTTTTTCCTAGGAATTGCCCCCCCCCCACTTTTAATTTGCTTCATACGCCATTGATACAGACTAGATTTTTATCTTTGGTAATCGCAACAGGAACATATTTTCAAATCCTGAAAATAAATCTAATAAAACCTGTTTACTTCACACGCACGCGCGTGCATCTATTAAATATACAGAGCCCATGTTTCTGTCTGTAGCCAGATTATGTCAAACAAAACAACAACAAAACAGTACATTGTCATCTTTAATTAATTATAATCAATCTGTAATTATCTCCGACAACAATTATGATAAACAAAGTAAAATTTAAAGTTAAACTACTAGTATAAATAAATTAAAATTGTTTACATTTGAAACGTTTGAACTTTATTATTTCCTATCCCCCAAGACGCGACAAGAAGTTTGCGACAACTGGTTTGAAATGCAGCTACAGGACGAAAAATATCAAAGTTTTTACCATGAATAACAACTTCCTGTAGATAACGTCCGGATTTTTTAATTTTGTATACCGTCTTTTTACAGACAATAAATAAACTGTCCCCGGCATGTACAACTGAGTGTGGGTTAGGGGGCACACTACACTCCCAGAGTAATCCCTTGTGCACGAGTTGACATCTGTAACACAGGACACAGTGATTGCTGTAATCACAGATATAAAATCTGGTGCCACCGCTGTCCAGCAAAATGGATTCGGGTGTGTTACCTTTGACTTTAGTAAGTTTGACGACGGACAGTTTGACTCCGCAGTCGTTTATCATCACAACTTTACGGCGGTCAGACAACGGATACAGAAGTGCAAACTTGTGGACCGCGTACGACACAGCGTAGGCATCGGGAGGGATATTAATGTATCTATCTAACCTGATACCACGGTGTATGTCCACCTGTAAATATCTCAGTGTGGCGTGGTTCTCTAGGATCACCACTGTGTTAGATGACACCACAGTAATGCCGAAGGCACGACCAGAATATTTTACACTGTAGAGATACTTACAGTCGGTGTTGTAAACTTTCACTTCATTGTAGTGATCACAGACGACAACTCGTCCGTCAGGCAAACAAGCGATGTCGGTTATATGGCACACATCTCTATCTGAGTTTACCTCAACATCGAAGTCGCCGACATACGTCATGGTTGTAGCATTACTGGCACCAAAAACGTTCTCCTCTGTGACTGACAGTGGTGCTTGGGAAACAGTAAAGTCAATGTTGGTGGCACCAGTAATGTGTAACGCACCCTCGAAGTCGGAGGCAAACTGACCGTCGTCAATACTTTCTTTTTGTTTCTTATCCGCCATCTTACTTGGAGCTATTGTTGTGGTGCTGTGTCCGTCTAGTGCTAGTTCTATAACTTGATGTGGTTTCAGAAATTTGAAATTTGAGTGAATTTGGTAACACGTTTGGCACTGTAGCTCCCGACAAACTGGACACAGGTACGCAGCAGAAGACATGATATTGCGGTTTTTACATCCTTGACAGTGAAGTTCACTTGTATCCTTAATGTTCCGCAATTCTCCGGACAAAAGGTTGATGGTTCTGTGATTTTTACCGGAGGCCAATTGTATGTGTGCTTCCGTACAATTTTTGCAATAAAATGGCGAGCTGCAATCAAGGCAAAATGTTTCGACGTTCTCGCTGCAGATGGAACATTTTGGGTCTGATGAATCCATTTCTCGATCTGAAATAAACAACACAGGTTTTAGTTTCAGAAGTAATATCTAGAAGTAAAATATATTTATCAATTTCTTCGCTTTATACTGCAACACATTGAAGATAAAGTGGGCGGATTTAAAGTTTTATGACTACGCAGTTATTCAGAAGACGTCAATTGTTTTAGTTTGCCTCAGAGATCCAGGAATAATTTTCTCCTTTGGGAATAGTTGAATTCCTTAGAAGGCTATCACCTTTATTATAAAGCCTTCATACGTCACTAGACATATCTCTGACACGCCTATATGCAGATATGGCTATATTATATAGACCCACTTTTGTTAATGCCATGAATGAAGGTTCTATAGGGTGAGTCGGCCTGGCTCAGTAGCGCGCTCGACTCTGGATCGTGAGGTATATTTCACTCATATGGAGACGTCACCAAATACCGGTGAAGGGCTTCAAATTTTGGCCTATGCCCGGCACGTACGGTTATTGAGCATTGTGGTTTCTTTAACGTGACGATATCTTATCATAACAGTGACAAAGGACCTCCGAAGGACAGGCGAATTATGGAATATACTAAACATAGAGTAATGAAAGATTGCCAAGCTCCCCTCACGTATAAGCAACATTGCCTCTATACTGTTAATCAAATTGTCTTAATAAATTTTCATTTCATTTTGGTAATGAAAAATAAGGATTCATGGATTGTTTATTTTTTAATATTTTTCACCTTTATGCAGGCAAATTGGCTTTGTGTTCTAGAAATCCTAATCTAGATAAATTGTAAAATATTTTTATTGTGATCACTAAACCGTGAAATGTTGGTCAGATGCAACATTTGGAACATGCAAGCAGCTAGTATCATTATGCAACTTTGGTCTGTCTAAGGCTACTTCCTTCTGAGAGAATACCAAAATCAAATCTTGTTAACGTGCTCATTCAACCATGAAATATAGATCAAATGTGACATCTGCAACACACAAGCTGACAGTAATCATATGACACATCATCCATGCAAGTTTGGTCTGTCTAGCCTTTCTTCTTTCCGAGATAATGCTGAAATCAAATTTTCCTAACATGATTACTGAACCATAAATCTTGTTAACTTGGTAATCCAGATGTGGGTCATATGCAGCATCAGCAACCCACATTATGATGCTCATAACTGGATGTATCATGATGACAAGTTTTGACATTCTAGCACTTCCGGTTACAGAAATATCAGTGCGGACGCAGGGGGTTCTTCAGAATGAATATCGTTGCAAATTCAAAATAATTGAACAAGTTTCTCTAGTGTATTATTTAGAAAGGAATTACCCCCCCCCCCTCTATCTACTGTATGCCCCCGCGTATGTAAAATAATTGGTCAATATATATATAAATATATATATATATATATATATATATATATATATATATATATATATATATATATGGGACTCAGACAGATTTAAACGACAAATATTCATCGTCAAGTGATGTTTGTGTAGTAACACTATATCAACAGTACATTGAAACAGGTACATGCATATAAAATAGACGTGGGATACTTTTTTTTATATTGTTTTTTTAAACAATAATTACTATTTTTACCTGTTGTCATATATTTTTGTATCTACATGCCACTAAGAACATTTAAAATTATAAACGGGACAAAACTGTTGCATGTTCATCAGAAATTATATTTATTCCTTTACAGAAAAAAACCCCACGATGACACTATTTACCTATTCCAGTACTTACAGAAAATTTTTATAGAAAACTTTTTTCTTGATTTTTTCTACTTCTATAAAATGCTGAATATTTGTTTACTTACGTTTTATTGTACAGGTAATTTTCTGGGGTTGTTTTTTCCCAGGGTTACAGGTCTTCGGCTGTAAAATCGCCTTAATTTCAGCCAAAAGAGTACAGAGAGCGTTATGTCTTCTCTCTTAGAGCAATGTCGGCTTGTTTGTGTTGGAGACGTGTTGGCAAGCTTTATTTAGGTGATATTAAACCTACGCAATGCGAAATTTGTGCAACTGTCCTTGGGTATACAATTTTGCCTTTCAATCGGGTACAAAAGATTAATTTTACAGTTAACTATTTACCCTGTTTGTATCGTTTATAATTAGAAATTTATAAAGCATTCTTGCACGTAGTCATCGGTTACGTTGCAGTGCCGTTTTTATTGGCTTGTTTGTGTTGGAAACGTGTACTGGTGTAAGAAAACTACATCCAGGTGACTTAAAACTTGTTTATTTCAAAATTCGTAGAACTGTCCCTGAGTCGACAATAAAGTCGTTCAATCGGGTACAAAAGATTGATCATTCTGTAAGCTATCTACCCGTTTAAATAGATAGACTACATAATTATGTAAAGCATTCCTGCACGTTTGTAACTGTCACTGAACACCGCAGTGCTGTACTACAAATCCTCCAACAGTAATTATCATCGCCCCATTCGTATAACGAGGAGCATATAATAACAATGCTTTGCCGCGGTCGGTCGGTAGGTAGATCGGCGAATCCGTACAGCAACAGTTTCCGTTCATTACCTCTGTAACGGGTGCACGTATTGGAATGGAATTTGGTTACCTTCAGACCGTTTTTGACTGAGTTATGCCTATTGAACTGAGTTGTATGTTGATTTAAAAGATCTGCCCAGGGTCCCGTTTTACGAAAGGTCTTAGGTCCTAAATCCTAAATTTTAGCCTTGACTACCATGGCAACGCATCGCCGATTGGTCCGTCCCATGACAATTTGGACTAAGACTTACGACCTTTCGTAAAATGGGCCCCAGACTATTCTATTTATATCTCACACTACGGATTAAGTATGAGTGTTTTAACAGTATAAATTTATGGTTAGTCCAAGTCCCCATGATCTAGCCCCAAAGGGAAGTGCCCTTATTGATCTCTCTGGATTATTGTCATATCTATGGTCGCCCAGACTACACTATAACATTTCCCATTATGCACTAAGTGCAAGAGGTAAGATCAGAGCCATGGCTTAAAATTAAGGTCAGATCCTCTGATTCATAGAAGTGAGGTACCACTATTGAAATTTGTGTTTTAAATTCATTTCTTAGTCTACCCGGACTAAATAATAAATTGTTTACCGCTATGGTCTAACTTAAAATCAAGATATATTCCAAATCCCCTTAACCCATAGAGTTGAGGTACTGCTATTGACATTTGCGTTTGAAGTTCATTTTAAGTCGGTTTCCGGTGATTTTCTAAGTATGGGAGATTAGCCCTGAGTCCAGACTTAAAATTAAGGTATAGTCCGAATCTCGTTCAACCATAGTAGACTATGGGAAATGCCCTAAATTGAAATAACAATACTAACAGTGTGGCCCCAGCAGCTGTCATTCCATTAATTTCCAACGTCATACCAACGTTGAAAACTGACCCCAGTTCCATTTTTAACGGAGATCAATTTTCAACGTTACCCCTGTATAGGAAACGTGCCGTCTACTTTGACACGGCATAACTATGTACTGCATTCTAGGAGCTATGGACGCACTACGTCACAAATTGTATTATGACGTCATATCGCGAAATGTACATGCTGCCCAAGGTGACCTTAAACTTAAACTTAAATCGTAAATAAAGTTGTTCTCTGAGAATAATATAATTGAACAGTCATGTTTTTGTGTCATCTATGAAGCACAGTTTCACATTGTCTGGCATCTTTTGTTCCCCTGTCTGTTTCCCTTGGTGTAGACACATTTTGACATAAATTATTATTACTTTTTAATTAGATGTGGATCCTAAAGAATTCAAAAGAATTGTTAGAATAATTGAAGTCTCAAAAAGTAATTTCTAACATATTACAAGCATCGAGTCTTTTGATTTTTAGACCCTTTAAATAACAATTCCTCATCAAAAACTCAAAAAAGAGTAACACATATTATACAAAACTGTATACAAAAGTAGAAATCACAGATATAAATGTTTATTGTCATTTTATGAAGGCGTACACTAATGGCGAAATTATCAAGATGCTGGAGTTTCTAGTGTTGACAACTACTTTGTGGTTTTTTTTTTCGGGAAGTTTTCCAACAATTTGTCTGCATTCCAATGAGTACAAAATTGTGCACCACTATTGGCTGACAATTTTTGTTTTATGGTCGATATGGGGATCTTGTTAAACATTATGAAGTCTCCCTTTCAGGAATATTGGATCACAGACAATGACCCCGTTTCGACAATCGTACTTTTCACAGAACTTGACTTTTTTTTACCAAACTTGACCTTTCTACCAAATTTGACCCGTTCATCGAACTAGAAAGGTATCCATGAAACATTTGTGATGGGTGTGGCATGCCAACAGAGAAGGCTGACTTCTTCTGGACAACTTATCCTTTTCCATTTGGAATGGTCTTGAGTTTCGATTATTAATTGGTACTTCTTCATTTTTACTTTGTTATGATCATTTTATATGATACTTTTTTGAAATCTGTTATACCGAAAGTGAGCTTAGACAGGAAGTGAGGTCATACAGGAAGTGACCTTGTCGCTATCTTGAGGTCATTTCCATAGAGACTAATTGAAGGAGTCAATCGTTAAGTTCGGGCCGTGTCAGTGACCGGAAGTGAAAGAATGTGAGGACAGCCATTTTGGATAGCCTTTGTTACAATAGGTACGGGTCACGTTTCACGAGTTCACGAGAGGTCAGATGTTAAATATAGTTGTATACTTAAAAACATAGGAAAAATATTAACTCGGGCACACAACATAAATTTTTAGGCAAACAAATATTAAATTGTGCGTGCGAGATAAAACAAAAAATCCACATGTCGTTTCCACACATCCGTATGAGAGTGAATCTATTTTAAAATCAGAATTTGGGATTTTCCAGGTCAAGATTTTGGGCTTGAAGTGAGATCAGTAGTAGTTTAGGTCGCGAGAGTTGGAGAGAGTTCGTGAGAGTTTTCAAAAGGTGTAAATAAATTCTAACAGGATTTTTCCCAGTTTAGGTGTCTAGAGTGAATTTACATTTTAGTGTCTAAATAAATTTCAGACAGAAGGTGATTCAACAAGGTCCATAAATTTCAGCCAAATTTTTACCATTGTTGAGCCTCAATGCCAAAGTTTACATTTTTTGTAATTTGGTGAATGGTTTCTAAGGTAAATTAAACATTTCATTTTCCTTAGCAACCAACAGATATAAAAATTTCAGATACCAAGTATAAATCAATAGAATGTCCAGGACATAGATACAAATCCAGTAAAAATGGACAAACACGGACCTCTGGAAACCAATTATTCTTACCACAATCTACGATTAATTATTTAATAACCAACCAAGCGGTATAAAACACGTTAAAAATCAAGTAGGCAGCACGTTTGTGGCATACAAAGGGGAAAAGCTATATACATTTTTAAAAACATTGAAAAATGTATGACCGAAGTCAGTAATTTATAAATATAATATGCATAATGTATATAATACATGGTATTAAAGATACAAGTAATTAAGTATAAGTACATTGGGTAAGATAAATGACTAAAGACATACACTCGGGCATATGTACCGGACTAAATTTACACCGCCCCTATTGTTAATGTAAACAAACGTCGTATGGCCAAAACAAGCCAACAGAGAACAAGTGTTGGTCTACTAAACCTTATTTCGCTCAAATAACACGTTGTTTTCCAAAGCCAAAGGGTTAAACATGTCCCGATATACTCTATAGGGCGAGACGAACATAGGGAGCAGCCATTTTCGCTGTTAAGAATTACTTAAGTCAGGTACATGCCGTACTTAAGTAATTTATCACTTGAGAAAGAAATTTGTCTAAGAATTTTTTTTGTGATCCACAATTTTATTCAATTTGAAAAAAATTCTCAAGATTTGTGTAAAATCTTGATGTTGACTAAAAAAATTGTCTGAGAATAGTTTTATGGTAATGGAACCTGAGCTTTGAAAATTGAAAAAAAAATCTTTATCTATATATGTCATTATTACAGAATGTACAATGAATAGACTATTGGCTTTCATTTCATGTAATATGTAGACACTATTTCCTTAATAAAATACCACAAAACAATTAAAAGTATATTTGTAGATTCACACGTTTTAATTAAAATGGTTAATTTGCATATTTTGCAAATTATAGAAATTATAGTACAATGATAACATGTTCAAGCTTGACTCGGTTTTGATAACGGCCTTCCACTTCCCGCGCTGTTAAAACGGGATAGACATACTCATCCTCAACGTATCCTGTCAGAACGTTCTGATCTAAAATATGTCTTCATGCTTGGCCCATTATCTGGCATAATCTTCGACAGAATTCAAAACTGAACTGAAATTCTGACGCCAATTAAAGGAACGGGCTTCACAATATTTAGGACCCCTTAGATATATATATATATATATATATATATATATATATATATATATATATATATATATATATATATATATATATATTATATATATATATATATATATATATCGCTGCTTAAAATAAGACTTTTGGGGTTTTCATTTCCCACAATAGATACATCGCCGGTGATGACATGTCCGATAGGATTGTATTTGAAAAGAGATGAAGCACATGAACATGCGACGGTGTTGTTTACTAAAAGTGAAAATGTACAAAATATATATAGCACTGTTATAATTTGTTACAAGTAATAATTACAGTCCGTAATTGATATTTAATCCTTTAGAGCTATAATACAATTAACTAACATAGATGTCTCACCTGTCCAGACTGCATGATTAGTCTGTAACAGGTGCCACTTAAGTATAAGTCTAATTAACAAATATAGTTGGAAAGACAAAGCAATTACCTTGCTTCCATTCATATCCTCCAACATTTTCATCCACTGTTGGGATTGGACTGCAGTATTTGCACGACGCATATCAACACAAATCCGAATTCCGTTGCTTTTCTATGGAACAACAACTAATGGTGATAGCCAAGCTGACGGATTGTTAACTTACTCAATTATATCCAGTCGTTCAAGTTCATCCAACTTTTTCCGTTCGTCTTTCCTGACGTTGAACGGAAGTCGTCTTACAGGTTGCACTTCTGACATTACCGAGTCGTCTGCATGTATATTCAGCTGATAGTCTTTCAAGTTTATCAATTCCATAAAAAGTTATCTTTCTATCGCTGATAATTTTATCCACTTCTTTACGTATAATATTAGCATTGTCTTCATCGGTTCCAATGCGTAGAACACCAATCGCTATCGCGGTATCTCTCCTAAGCTATGATACATGATCACCGTCTATGACTGTTAAAAGTATCTCTCATTTCAATGTTGCTGAATTTAACAGTCGCAACAAAAGTTCCTTTTATTTGTAGCGGAGTTTTACATCCTTATGTGTACGGCTTTCTTTTGCTGTTTAAAAATGGTTAACTGATTCTGTTTACTGGTTGCTTTAACTGCTCTCCATACCTCTGTACTTACAATATTGCAATTCGCTCCAGAATCTATCAGATTCTATTCCCGTAACTCCGTGTTTATATGGACATTTATCATTCCAGTTGTATTCTTCTTGTCAACTGCGAATGCACTTTCATTAATTGATAATGATTCTTCCACTGAGCGTACATTTGACTGTCTCTAGAATCTACATGTAATCTACACATTTTTGCAAAATGACCCTTTTTCCACATTTATTGCAAATTTTATCTCTGGCTTCTGTGCTCTCTTTCCCAATTGGGCCCAATTCCTTCCACATCGGAAACATGAGGTATCATTTATATTGTTACCCTTTTGCTTGTAACTCGTTTTCCGTTGCACTGTATTCATATCCGTATGTAACAGTTCCTCTTCTGATATTAACATCTCTACTAGTTGATCTACTATTTCAACTGCTCGAGAGATACCTGTGACGTTTTTCAGTGTTAAGTCTTGTTCTTTTGATAATCTTTTCCGAAGTTTTACTGATTTACACTTTTCAACTATTTGATCCCGGATATTATCATCAACATTATCAAATTCGCAAGTCAGAGCAAGTTTACGCATTCATGTCACAAATGCATCTGTAGTCTCCAACTCCGTTTGTGAAGCACTTCTGAAAATGTGTCTTTCAAAAGCAATGTTCCGTTTTGGCAAAAAATACTCGTTTAATTTTGATTTTGCTAAATCGTCATCTGTATCGGGAATGATATCGAAAATGTCTTGTACTTCGCTCCCTGCTGAGTGTAAAAATAAAGCGCGTTTTTGTGTTTTTCTGTGACTCCTGATGCAGTGAGATATATGGCAAACAATTTTGTACACTTAATCCATCTCTTTGAAACACTAGTTTGTTCTCCACTGACATCAAAATGATTTATAAAGCATTTACTTGTAGTGTTTTGGCCATATTTTTTCAATAATTTTGAGTATTTTTTTTTAAATTCTCGTCACCAATGTAATGTCTCTATTAGTGCCAATAGAACATGCTCTAAACATACACAGATAAATACCAGAACGTCTGTACTTTCTAACTAACCAAAACTATACACCTTTAACATAACTTCAGTACCAACAGAGCTGTCAACATTAAATATGATCAAATAAGCATTATACTGTGTATGACCATTGCAGTGGCTACGTAAGAATAGGTCAGGGTGAGGAACTGATATTTCTGCATGGACTGTTTGCAATTCTTGCGCACGGTTAATATGCAAATAAGTTTTGGTCAAGCTCCCTTACTGTGTATTGGTAAGATCTGGCTGTAAAGTTGACATAGAAGTTGCGTCATTCCTCATTCACGTGATCTTAACTGATGAGAAAATCGCGGCAGTCTTTGAAGTTGGGAAAATGTTTTACTTACATACATCGCATAATATCGATGAAACGATGTTTATAAACTCAAGGTTTTATAATCACATCGCTGATCTATGTAGTTTGTTGCATAATAAATAAGCCATCAGCTTTCACGTTGGGCTAAATGTCTTATTTCAATTTTTTTGGTAAAACCTAATTTTACCGAAATAAAAAGTAATTTAAAACCGTTGTAAAAATTCGACCTATACGCTACTTGCGTGTGATATAAATTTTAAAGAATGTGGAAAAAATAGTGACGTTTTCATTGCCATTATTGTTCTTATTTGAAATAAAATAGGGTAATTCTCGTATATTTTTGCTAATTTGAAAACTCTGGAATTAACATGCATTATCTCAGTAAAAAGGCTGATTTCATATTGTGACATAAAATTCAAAATTTACAACATGACATTGGTACTCTTTATTGAAATTAACCTGCAATGTATTTCAAGCATGTGTACAGAATGTACAGTCAAGGGAAATGAATATTCGCCACTTATGTTATTTTCTTCTTTGTTTTATATAAAACCAACAATTTTAAATGCCCACAGAATCCACTAATTCAAACTATTTTAGGTAAAGTTTGACATACATGTATTTCATTAGGTTGAAAGAATAATTACGGGGTTTACAAAATTACTCCATGAGAAATATGCTGTCATTTCTGTAAAAAAAACATGATAATTTAAAAATGCATATAGTTTAGAAATATGAAATTAATCTTCTATAAATTTGTAGAAATTTGTGGATTTTACCAGCATTTAAAAATTGTTGGTTTTATATCAAACAAAGATGAAAATGACACAGGTGGACAATATTTATGTCCCATGACTGTATATAAAATTTTGTCATTATACTGAGTGTATTATACCTCATTATAATTAACGATTACCATCAACTCGTATCTTTGATCAGCGATATATAAAGCTAATATTAGCTTTATATATCGCTGCTTTGATCTTATATTTTGTGTTCATCCTATACTCATTGGTCTGTAGGTTTCTTGTGATATCAGCGATATATAAAGCTATTAGCTTTATATATCGCTGGTGATATTAAGTAAGTTCCTAGTAGTATTTAGTTTGACCAGAATTGGACGCACATGCGTACTAATCCGCGGGAAGTACAAGCTTCCTGTTTACTTTCACATTAGGCTAGATTGTATTTTCACTTACAATAATACTATATAGAACCAATGTGGTATTTCATCTCTGTTGCGAATCCAGGTACGTTGTAACCTTGAATGGAATCAAGGATCCGAAACATTTTTGAGCTAATCATGTGATGACATTGGTAACCATTATGATCAACTGAAGTCTTGTTTGTATGCTGTCACTGAGTGACTGACAGTGTCACTGTCGATAATTAGGACTTTCCACTCAAACTAAAAGTGGTAAACCGTATTGTTGTTGTCGTGTTTTTTTTTTCTTCTTCTTCTTCTTGTCACCAAAATTCAGAGAAATTGGCTCATTCAATTCAAAATTTCCTTACGTCTTCTTATTCGTCTTCTTCTGAGGACGTGCTGGCAACTTTTTGGGTCTAACATCCTGGACCCTTTTTCGATAAAGGACCATGGTTCTTCAAAAAGCCTCAAGATTGCAGAAACTATTCATGAGATTTGGTTGTGCATCGAGATCTCAATTTTTCTCACTTAGACAAATTGGTCCAATGGAACTGGTTTTTCGATATCTCTTATTGGTTCCGAAATATTCGTGGCCCAATTCTGGCCAAAATTGGCGAATTTTTTATTCATTCAATTTCGAAAAACAAAATTCATTTTCGGTCATTTCGTCACAATTCGTTACGAAAACATGTCTTATTTTTTTGTAACATCAATTTTTGACGTTGGCCTGTTTGGTCCAAACTTTTAAATTTGAGGTTTTTTTAATGTTTTAAAATGTTTTTCATGCAAATTATTGTAGTAGGATACCTTCTATCTATGTCACTTCTCTGATCGAAATATTTCACATCAAATCTTGTATTTTTTTAGAAATTGGGCGCAAAACAGTTAAGGCCTGAGGAGCATTTGATGTCACGCGTGGCAGGTTTTGAGACATAATTTTTATGCATTTTATTTGAAAGTCTCAGAATTGATAAGGTACCCAAACGTGGTGAGCTGATTAGTTTTTGATATGATTTTGTCGAAAAATAAAGGAAATATAGCTCAAGGACGAAGTTTTTCGGCAATTACGTCATCACGGTAGCCTGAAAACATCAGAATTTTGGCCGCCAGATGCTCTATATGATGGCCTATAATGTGTTTGTTTGTTTATTGTTGTTTAACGTCCCACTCGAGAATATTTCACTCATATGGAGACGTCACCAAATGCTGGTGAAGGGCTTTGAATTTTGGCCTATGCTCGGCACTTACGGCCATTGAGCAGTAGGGTTCTTTAACGTGCCAACACCTTCTGTGACACGGGACCTCCAGCTTTTACTGTCTCATCTGAAAGACAGGAAACCAACCTGTCGCCGGCGGCCTATAATGTGAAGTAATCAGTTATTTGCTAAGAACAATACTTTTCCAGATATAGCTAAAAAAAAAGATAGTAAGGACATTTTTGTCCAAATTTGCAGAGTCAGGCCTAACAATATGAAATAAAACCCATTATGGGACCATGTCGGCAACAAGTATGGTAATCTGGAATCGCTTCATAAGCTTAGTTGTATTTTTCTTTGTTAAATATCTCAGAAACTAAAGACGTTTTGTATAGACATATATATGAAACTTCTGTAGGGAATTCAATAAAGAAATTGTATTTAAAATTTCAAGGTCAGAGAAGAATTTTATATTCATTATGATAGCGGGCATATTTATTTTGTAAAGACAAATGCAATAGAGCGAGACCGACAGACAGAGACAGACAGTCAGACAGAGAAAGACAGTTTTACTTCTGATTATATGAACAAAAAACACATTTGATTTCTGTTTACATAAACAAAAACATGTGCATGCACACAAAAACATGCACATGTGCACACAAAACTCGCGCATGTGCACACAAAACTCGCGCATGTGCACACAAAACACATACATGCATGCTTACAATAACACATACATGCACGAATGCACACATCCCTTTATTTCAGTTTTTCTATTCATTTCACTATTCATTTGAAATCTATCCCATACACTTACATGCTCGAAATCACGCACACACAAGCATGCGCACAAAAAAACATGCACATGCACACAATAAACACATGCATGCAATAACGCATGTAATCTACAACATGCACATTCATTTATTTCAATTACATGAATGCATGCACACACACACACACATAATTTCGCCTGCATGCACACACGCATGAACGCACACACACACTCTTGCTTATTTACATTTTATTATTGATGTTTATGAATTGAATTGTATCCCCCTTGTCATGTGCACACAAAGTATCGAACATATAAAAACATTCACACGTGTGCATAGGCGCACACACAAACACACATTCATGCATACTTACACGCACGCACACACACATACACACACACAAACAAACAAACAAATAAATTTCTTTGTATTTAATAATGCGTGCCTCTCAGTCTTTGTCTGTTTTCTTGGTCTTCTTCTGAACAAGCACCGCCTGGAGGGAATACACTGTTCACTGCATGCCTACAACAACAAATGTACAAGAATTACAATTTACATCTGAACATACATTCGCACATGCAGACAGATAGAAAAACAAACATAAAGATGGACTGATGGACAGACATACAGACAGAGAAACAGTGACAGACACACATAAACATAGGCACATGCACACATGAATAAATGGCAAATTTCATATTCGCACTGTTGGAAAACAATAAATACATGTTCTATTGGGTCTTATGAAATTTATTAAGATACAAACACACAAACATATAGATGGACTGACGGACAGACAAACAGATAGAGACACCGTGGCAGACACACATAAACATAGGCACATACACTCAGGCGAGCTTGTATAAAAAGCGAATTTTATATTTGCACTGTCGGAAAACAATAAATATATGCTTTATTTGTCATAAAAAAAAATATATATTAACATACAAACACTTGCATGCAAGCTCATTTTCTCTCTCTTCTATCTCTCTCTTTCTATTTGTCTCTCTTTCCGTCTCTCTTTCTCTCACGCACACACATCCATCCACACATGTAGGTTATTCACCATTTCATTCCTGCATACTATTCAGTTAAGATTACTTTTCGAAAAATATAAATAGCTGTGAAAACGGCTGTTGTTTGTTATCAAAATTCAAATTGATATCTGCACTTTCTTCTCGGTCTGATGCTATTTTTGGTTTCTTTCTGGTTCTTTCTTCGTCACCATGGCCTACTTTTATAGCTACATTGTTACAATTTTTACTCTGTACTGTACTACAAATGCGGTCACTGTGCTGTCTCTCTGCCTTTTGTTCATCTCCTTACTCATGTTGTTACCAACAATTCTAATTTCTGTCCTTTCTCTCAGTCTGCCAGATAATACATTTGCTCTCTTTTCGGACTCTTACTTCGAAACAGGTAAAGAAGGAAGGCTAATTGTAGGTCACTTCATGTATACAGTATATACATTCTTACTTGTAATCTTCATTCTACAAAGAGATTTAAACCACATTTTTACTATCTTTTTCTTCGCAAAAAAAAAAAAGAAGTCCCACTAAGGCCACGCCTGGCATAGGTACCCGCTACCCCCCATGTATTTACTACAGCAACCTTGATACTAAGATCTTAGCTCTAGGCCACTGTCACGTGACTTTTTTTTCCCCTTCAGTCAGTGCTAGCCACGATCGAGACTGTTCAGATCAATCATTTGCCACAATCAAATCTCCTCTAAATTTCCTGCAGAAACCCATGTACTCTACAAGTTCTGGTTTATTTTTCAGTGCTCTTTACATCTTTTAATTCCATGATAACTATTTCATTTCTCAACAAATTTATACTTGTGTCTATTTCTAGGTCAAATTCATATGGAATGCCCATCGTATTCGATACAAATTCTAGTTTGTCTTTGGTTTTGAGTTTGAAGATTCTGTCGTGTTGCCCCCGCCAGTGGAGCCATGACAGAATCCCCAAAAGGATTAGGCTGTCAGTAGCAATACTGGAGCCTGAATCAGTATATGTAGTCTACTAGTAACATGATTTTTATGAGTTGATGGCGGCAACTGGAACATCAACACAGTTATGTTATGCCAAGTCAAAGCAAATTTCGTAGTATGGGGTTAATAACACATTATATTGACGGAAAATTACACTTGTATGTTCATTTCAGCAACATAAACTCTACTTCAAGATTGAAATTTCCAAGCCACAATTGTATTCGTATATTTTTGCTATTTAAAATGACAATAATATAGTAACAATTCGCTGAAAAACTATAGGTCTACAAGACTTGTTGAAATATATGCTATTAAAGGTCAGTTCAGCATCCTTTATGAATTTTAGATATTATAAATTTGCTTCAGAATGATATTTTTCAATTATTTTTTACCATTATACTCTTGTGATAGAATTGACATTCAAGGCGATAGACTGGACTGTTAACAATTCTTGTGCACGATTAATATGCAAATGAGATTTGGTCAAGTTTCCCTTGCTAGAATTTGCGTCATTCCTCATTCACGTGATCTTAACTGACCAGAAACTCGAGGCAGTCTTTGAAGTTTGGAAAATGTTTTACATGTACACATATTGACCTAGTGATTTAAGGCTGCTGATAGGAAGTATAGCGTAAGGGTATAATAATGCCTTGTCGGATAGAAATATCGATGAAACAATTTTTATAAGCACAAGATTTTATGATGATATCGCTGATCTATGTACTTTGTTGCATAATGAATAAGCCATCAGTACTCACGTTAGGCCATATGTCTGACTCAATTTTAGTTACTTTTTTTGGGTAAAATCTAATTTTACCGAATTAAAAAGTATTCAGTATACTGAGTGTATTATACCTTATTAAAACTTACGATTGCCATCAACTTGTATCAATACTTTGATTTTTTTTATCTAAAATGAATCCCAATTTTTCTTATGTGTTTATCAATATAGTGACCGAATTTCTGCAATTCTGGCTCCTGTGCCCCAAATCCCAAATTGATAAACAGTATGGTCTACTCTCATAATTCAGGAAAGCATAATTGCCAACTCTCCCGATTTCAGTGGGAGACTCCCGATTTTGGCCCTGTTTCCTGACCTCCCGACCATTCTTTTAAAATCCCCTTGTTTCTCCCGATTTTTTAATATTTCCTTCAAAAAACAATAGTCCCGAAATTTGAATTTCAAAAATGACACACAAGCTTTCTACTGCATGGAATAATGCACTAGCTTTTAAAAAACTTTTGTAACCAATCAGAGGCTGGTTTGTACCCCTCATTGTTGTTTGATTGGTTTTAGCGATATGTTGTGGGAGTGACTAAGTGCTGTCATGGAGTACTAAGGGCAACCATAATGCCTCAAATTGGGAAATAAGTTATCAAACAATAATGTATGGAATTGATATCAATTTTAACATAACAAAAACAAAAAATATTCACAGTATATTGATTAATTTCCACAGAAAATGCCTCATTTCAAGGAAGGTTCTGCCGTTTTTCCCGCCATTTTTTTTTTACTTCTGATATGGTAAATTATCAGAGCAACACCAAACCCAATCGATGAAAGATAGATGATCTCTAAATATAGTTTGTCTTTGAGAATTTTTTAATGATGTCAGTAAAATGAACAAAAACAAAAATGAATCCACAGTAAAATCATTGATTCCATTGAAAATGCTTGACAACAAAGAATTTCCCTTTCAACAGTATACAAGTAATGCATGTAAAATATTTAAAAAAAAAAAAAACCAAAACAAAACAAAGAAAACAAAGATCCATCTATATAATAGGTTAATGATACAATAAAATTCACAGTTTATACAAGTAATTCTTTATAATAAATTGTAAGAAATAGACACTTAGTGAAAAAAGAACCTTTGAACACTGGTCGCGCGCAGTCTGGCTAACCACTGGAAATTTCTGCCGCATATTGTCTCCCCCATGAAAATTTTCAAATGTTGGCAAGTATGGGAAAGTACAAGTTCATATTTATTAAAAAAAATTTAATCTAAATCACACACCCCTGTATTCTGACAGTGGACTTAACCGTTCTTTGAAATGGACAGATCCAAATGTGACCCCAGAGGTTTTCGAGAGAATTTTAAAGAGAATTCTATAAAAGATTTTCATTTTTATTTTTATTTCAGATGTCAAGTACACACTTCTCATTGGCCAGACATACATTGTTGGCAGAAAGGACTGTGACATTATAGTAACTGGTGATGCTGCTGTCAGCAGAAGACATGCACAGATACAGCTTCATCACCCAGAGTCTAACTTGGTATTTACAAGTATTTTTATCATCATGTTGGTGAAAGGTGCTGTCTAATAAAACTCCCATCAACCATTTTTAGCTCACCTGGCCCAAAGGGTTTCGCCAGGTGCTCAATGAATAAAAAAGGCAACATTCATAGGCGTCGGAGCCGGGGGGCTAGGGGGGGCTTAGCCCCTCCACTTTTTTTGAAAAGATAGGCATAGGTGTTGAAAATTGGGGCTTAGCCAATGTTTTAAGTTGGTTTAGCCCCCCCACTTCTGGCGTGTGTGTGTTTAAGTTGGTTTAGCCCCCCCACTTTCAATTTGCTTCCGACGCCTATGACATTGATTTGTGAAGAATCAGCAAAAATTGTATGAGTTATCAAAAACTCACATGTGACTTAGTTCTTCTAATATTTATTTTTGGCATAAGTACCCAAAGGTTGACAGTCATATTACATACGTGTACTGATGAAGAATCAGAAATTTTTTTTTTTGTGGTTTGAATTTTATTTTGTTCTTTTCATTTGTTAACGAAATTTAATCCATTCCAAATTTTTTACATAAAAACACACCTAGGAAAACTTATTGCTTCCTTTATAAACAATTTTTTCATTTCAGTGAAATTTGATATTAAAAGAATTGTTCCATTATTTATTAAACATCCAAATTTTAACCTCCAAAATTTTCTGATTCTACCGTAGTTCAGAACGTCAACATTGGAATTCAGAAGAGGTTAATACAACTGTCAAGATTGACTCCTTAATGTTATTGAGCTGCTGTCAATTCATACCTGCCTTTCATTCATGGCTTTGCTTACATTCGCTTTGGTTTCTTTTTGTTTTTATATATTGCGAGCATCATGTCTGTCGTCCATTGTTAACATTATCACATTTTTGACTTTTCCTCAAGACCCGTTTGGCCAATTTTAACAAAAAATCGCAGTATCCCCTTGTGATCAAGCCACATTAATTAGTTTGCAAATGAAAAATTTTGAAGCCATAAATACAAATACACATCATTCGTGTACATGTACATGTAAATTCTGCCTGTATGAATACATTTTATCTTCCTAGTCATATCCGGATCGACTCCCTCTTGTAATTCTGAAAGATTTGTCCAAGTTTGGAACATGGGTAGGAGGACAAAAAATGGAAAAGGATGCAGAAAAAAATCTGGTTGATGGAGGAGAAGTTATATTTGGTTCACCAAAGTCTACTTTTATGTAAGTGGGTATATATTATAGTGGTATTCAGTGTTTGTATGTCTGGCTGACATATATATAGTCCAGTTCACATAGCCTGGTGGTGCGGAGTCTCCTTGATGTGCACATAATGTTTTGTAATGTTATACTGATAAGGTTACTGAGCTATTGTATGGTCCAGAAATTATTAAATTGGTGTTTTGGGCTAAGTGTTTCCATGGTAACAGGAAAAAGTGCACTTATCAGGTATTTTTCCCTTATAATTATGGTAGGGGGCCAAAATAAGGCTCCATTATCAATAGGGTTTGCTCTGACTCAAAAAATCTCGTGGCTAGAAAAATTGCCATTTGTGATGTTCTATCACCAGTTGTGATTTTTTTGTCACCAGTTTCAAAAAATTTGAAACCAGTCCAATACCATGTACATGTGTAGAGAAAATACAATTTCTGACCCTGTAAAATGTGGAAAAGTTCAGTTGTGAATTGTCTAATTTTTCCTATGGGGTTGTGCTGGTTGAAAAAAATTATGGTGCAAAAAAATCACAAGTTGTCAAAATCTGTTGCCAGTTTCCAATTTTTGGAGCCAGATTCAAAGTCCAAAAAAAAAAATGGTTATTGATGTTATATAAGTGCATTAACTGTCATTACTGTAAATTTATTGTATTCATTTCAGTGACTTACATTACAATATTATCATCTGTGTTTGAAATATTAAGTAATTGAAATAAAACAAAAAGATGCATCAATTCTATTACACTGTATAGTTTATGGTGTGGAGTGTGGATGTCGTAGACGACATTACGATCTTGCTTCGATATCTCTTAATTAAATATTTTAAGTAAAATCATTGATCAGTCTTTCCTAATACCAAAATGCACTTAAAGGCATCACGTCTTATGCGAACATGAAGTTTCATGAAGTTACCTTGAGTCTTAGGTATTCCCCTATTCCAGGAATCAAACCTGGGATCTTACACTTTAAAGTAATACCATCAACTTCTGGATTACTACAAGTGGCCGTTTACAAGTGGCTCACTTCATTATGATGACATCAGAAAGTTTGCTGATTACCGGAATTTAAAGGAGACCAAATACAGTGAAACTTGTATATAACAACCTCCTTAGGGACACAAGAAAACCAGTCTTTATAGGGAGCTGTCTTGGTACTATTTGAGACAACAAAAAACAGTCTTTATGACCAGGGGGTCTTTATACACAGTTGGTCATTAAAGCAGGTTTTACTTTAGATCCACCCCTTCTGCCACTGAAATGTGGTCTCATAGGACAGGTGGTCTCTCAAAAGAGATTTTATTTAGAAAAATATTTAAGTGAATAGTTTCCAAAATGTGGTCTCAAAAGACTTTAATACATATTATTTTGCAGGGATCTCCATGGATGAAAATTTAATGATGGAGCAATCATCGACTCGACTCAAACACCCCCCCCCCCCCCCAAAAAAAAATTCCAACTGCACCCCAGTCGAAAAAATGTGAGTCGCGACTTTTATGATTGCATTTAAAATTATTTAATTATTTATGATCTGACATCTGGTAAAAAAGTGAATTTGATCTGTTCCTTCACTGAAAATATTACAGTTGATTTAATGAATGTACGAAATTAATTAAATGTAAAGTATAAAAAATTTATGATTTTATTGATAAAATCATTACACTTCAGTTAATCACTATATGTATGTAGATTAGCTGAGGGTAAAAGAGCATTTTTGTACTGTTGATGACACAGACCTTGACACCATGCACACTGACATTAATTTATAAATCAGTCTATTTTATGCATATTAATCTTTCAATGAAATAAATTCAGTTTAAATTAAAAACTTTTAAATAAATTAATTGTAGAATTAAAATGCAAATAAAATTTATGGACCTGTTTTTTTAAAAATATGTGTACAGATGAAAAATTTTAGCAAATATTTACATCTTTCATTGATCGGGTTTGGTGTTGGTCTGTTCATTTAATTTCGTGGAAATGAAATATGGCCAAACGCACAATGCAGTTCGGTTGTGGTTAATCATTTTCAGTGGTAAATTATTGAAAATATACTGTTAATATTGTTTGTTTTTCTTCTGTCTATTATGGCATTAATACCAAAATTCATGTTTGGGGATACATTTGCTTATGTTAGACATCGGCGCTGTCCATGGCACTGTATATAAACATTGACATTTTCATGAAAATTGCCGACAGATTTTGTGGTTTTGTTGGTTGTTGGCTTCTATTGACAGGACTGCGTATGTATATCACATGATGTTAATTCATCTGTATATCATTTCTCCAAAATACTGATAAATAAGCTTGTATATGAAAGTGAATAACACCGAAAAAACGATAATAAATTTGTTTAAGCTACACTACAGTACATTGTATATTAGGATGGCGATTGTTGATTTAACGATGTTGCTTCAAAATTTAACGATTGGGCAGACAATTTAACAATGGCCCAAGAAACTTTAACGATGATGCATCGCCATCATAAAACATGTCATGGAGATCCCTGCTTTGATGTATTTCATGTTACTGTACAAACCGTTTATAATAAAATCATCGTTGCATAGTATTTTGACCTATCTAAGGTTAGGATATGAACTCTTCTATATCATTTTGACCTATTTAAGGTTAGTGTGCGAACCTTTTATAATCACAACATCATTACATATTACTTCGACATATTTCAGGTTAGTGTACGAACCCTTTATAATCACAACATCTTGTCTGGATATTGCCACAAAGAAGAAATTAAAAACATTGATGTGTGTTCTAGGTGGCCATATTGTCAACGAGTGGAGGAAGGATTGTTCTTATCTTGTTATGAGCTCTATAAGTGTCACAATCAAGGTAAACTACCGGCTCAGGTGCAAATTAAGAAAAATGTAATCAGGTACATCATTGATGTCTTTATTGACAACATAATATAAATTTGTCAGGTGAAAATGGTTTTTATGCCCCCAGCCTGAAAGGTCCGCCAATGGGGCATCTAGAGTTTGGATCATCTGTCTGTCTGTCTGTCCCTCCTTTTGTCTATCTGTAATTCTGTCCTGCTTACATACATATTGCAATATTTCAATTTTGGATTGTATACAGTAACCAAACTTAACCTATAAGTTCATCTAAGGGTTTGTCATACTTCACTGGCATCACATGTCCCTGGGGTGGGGTGGGGTAAAAATGTAGGACATTGCATTATTTAAGTTTTGGATTGTGATGCAGTTGGGACCAGGGGCATTTGTGTTACACGAACACATCTTGTTGTAAATTGAAAAATTTTGACAGGGTCAGAGACAACTAAATACCCAGAAATTTAGTTGGTTAAGTTGGAAATGCCCGGACATCCAGACAGATTTCAAGATCTCTGGGGTAGTGTATATTTCTTTGTAAAGGGAGATAAATCTTCTGTTTTGAAACAAGGTCACGATATCTCGATGATTTGTGCTTTTATTTTAACAGGTCATATGTGCTATGGTGTCATTGAAGCATATCATTTTACCAGAGTACATCGAGAATTTGATCAGACACTTAAAAGATGGCAAGGAAAACCCTGATCCTGAGAAGTAATTGTTTATATAATTAATATCACATGATATGATATTAAACGTTAAACAGTCAATTGCCAGTAGATTTTTGAAAATCTTTGCTTGGAGGTTTTCCATTTTAGGTAGAATTAAAACTACATTCATCAGATTATTTTATTTATGTGTTAGTTCAGTTTCAGATCTGTTGTAAAATGTAATGAAAATGAAAAAAATAATATATATTTTTTTTACATAAAAATGCGTTGTCTTGTCTGAATAACTTGGGCGGAACAAAATTTTCCAAACTATCTGTTACATTACTGAATTTCTATTTGGACTTTTAGGGGAAAGTAATCAAATGTTTAGTTAGTAGTTAACAAAATTTAAAAAAAATTTTTTTTTTTTATTTTTCTTATAAATTTTTTTTGTGTACAGAAAGAATGATAGTCATTTCAATGTTTTAAAAATGTAACCGATATTAAGACGCATGCAGGAAATAAGAGGTGTTGTGACTAAGACTTCGGATGAGACTTAAAACGGAAGTCCCATGTCACAGTGTGTGTAGCACGTAAAAGAACCCTCACTGCGGTGGCATCAGTCCATAGCACAGCTCACAATCTGTGGTACTTCACTTAAAGCCGTTAACATCTCCATATAAGTGATTAATTCTTGGCGCGTTGTAAATAACTATAAAACAAACAGAATACAATAAATGTATCATTATGGGTTGTTGTGTAATAACAACCTATTATGGGTTTACTTCGACTTTTCATCGAGGGCTATCCTGTTAGCAGTGAAGAGGTCATGGAGGTTGCATTTGTAAAATATAGTCCAACTCAAGAATTCAAATTTAACAGAAAATTCAAATATCTAGGTGTAAATGAAATTAAATCTAGTTTAAATAATCATTAAATGAAATACCACATAATTATACTTACTTCTACCTTTTGAAATTATACAATACGATTTGTAGTTAGGTTCAACAAAACGTCATCGATCTATTTATAAATACCGAATTCCACTACATAAGATTCCAGTGATGTTGAGCCTGCCTTAAAGAACTGCAGTACTACTCCACCATTCATCATATTGATATTGACAGCCACAAGCATACAACGATTGTAAATAGAAATAATTACATATTGCTGATACCAACATGAAGCTAAATCAATTTCTGTTAAAATCTCAAGAATATGTATGTTTTCTAGACCATGGAAAAATGAAAATAAATGCAGAATAAAGGGTATAGCATCGAGTAGGAGGTGCTTGTTATGCAAATGGCACGTGAAATTTTCTGTCCATTTTGAAAACTATCAAAGTAACGTGTTTGTCAACTAATCGCTATACATAACCTGCCTTAATAAGATTCCTGTGCATATTTCCTTTATTTATACACCCTATATGGTATAAACGGTTACTTGCATACTGTGTGTATTGATATCGCAGAGGGAGGTAACTCGAACATTGAATGTTACAATTTCCTGTTCTCGTTTACGCGGAAAATAGCCATGTCCATTGTCGGGTATTTGTACACAACAATTATCACAACTTTTGAAGTTAATCACGATTAGATTGGGATGTATAAACCTAAACTTTTTGTGTAATCGGTCTGTTCATAATTGTGTTCAAACAGAAACGATATCTTCAACAAAAAACAAAGTTTCATCCATTGCCGAAAGCGGTGATGTCTATAAGTGAAATTGGTGATAGATCGTTTCATCGCGACTTTAGCCCCCAATTATGTTGGTGAAAAATATTTATTAACATTGGGTAAACTGTCTTTTTTTGCCCCGTACAGTTGTTTATATTAATTAATACAAGATACAGAACGTTGTTTGGTTGTTTATGTAGTCTAGGCAGAGTATATGTTCATATACCACGGTAATAGCCCCAAATATGATTTTTTTACGTTACGATATTACAAGCCCTTAAATTTGTTTTAAATCACAGTCATTTTTCGCTATGAAAAAATTTATTTTACCTGTTCACAGTGTCATGCTTGGTTTAAATTAAAGTAATTTCCATAAATGCTTACGTTTTATTTTGAAATGAGTGTTAATGCACAGCAGACAATATATTCTGTTTAAAGTTGATGCGGAAGATACAACAAATAAAATTTAGAATGTTAATTTTGAATTTATTTAGAGGCTGGAAATTGAAGTTATTTTTGTTTTTAGATCTACATTGTTTTGATTTATTTTCATTTCATATATGTTAGATAGAAGTAGTTTGAATCCCATGGCTATTTAGCCAAAATAACAACCCATTTCAGTACTTTCAGTACTTTGATTTTTTTTTGATAATTCTTTATTTTCAAATCAATTTTCATAAAAATTCAAATAAAGATTCAAATAAACATTCAGTGATGATCTATTAAAATAAAGGAAAAGAAATGATAAACACGAGAAAATTAAAACAAGTGAATGTAATTTATCACGATTGAAATATCCTTGTTAAATGTATCCTCTGTATCATGTTGATACCCGACTGTCACATCCTTGTTAAATGTATCACCTATATCATGTATTTACCCGACTGTCACATCCTTGTTAAATGTATCACCTATATCATGTTTATACCCGACTGTCACATCCTTGTTAAATGTATCACCTATATCATGTTTATACCCGACTGTCACATCCTTGTTAAATGTATCACCTATATCATGTTTATACCCGACTGTCACATCCTTGTTAAATGTATCACCTATATCATGTTTATACCCGACTGTCACATCCTTGTTAAATGTATCACCTATATCATGTATTTACCCGACTGTCACATCCTTGTTAAATGTATCACCTATATCATGTTTATACCCGACTGTCACATCCTTGTTAAATGTATCACCTATATCATGTTTATACCCGACTGTCACATCCTTGTTAAATGTATCACCTATATCATGTTTATACCCGACTGTCACATCCTTGTTAAATGTATCACCTATATCATGTTTATACCCGACTGTCACATCCTTGTTAAATGTATCACCTATATCATGTATATACCCGACTGTCACATCCTTGTTAAATGTATCACCTGTATCATGTTTATACCCGACTGTCACATCCTTGTTAAATGTATCCTCTGTATCATGTTTATACCCGACTGTCACATCCTTGTTAAATGTATCCTCTGTATCATGTTTATACCTGGCTGTCATATGCCATCATTGTTAAATGTTTTTGTTGTAATGTTTAGTTACATCATAAAGACTTCTATATCATCTATACAAGTTATACTCTCATTTTGTTTGTTTCAGGTTTTTGCCACAAATTTCAGATAAACAAATCGATCCAAAGGAAGTGTCATTTTTGCCGGATCCTAGACGCGCTTCAGTATTCCAGGGAATGAAGTTCATATTTCTAAACCCAAAGCAGGTATTGTTATGTGCCCGGGATTGAAGTTGTTGGAGTTTGAGGAGTGGGATGGGGGGGGGGGGGGGTCCATCATATAACGTTTCATTCCTCATATTTCAGAACAGAATTTGTTAATGTCAGGAAATATAAGTGAGATCATAAGACGAGTTGGACCATGGCCAATATGTAGTAATATTTGCCCAGTTTTATGGAACTTTTGTGGCATATTATTTCTCAAACACATCTTATATTTGTTGTCTTTGTTTTTATTTAGGTATATGATTTACCGTAATCGGTCGTGTATAATCCGCACTCTTTTAACTCAAAAATTTGTCTCGGGGATGGGGGTGCGGATAATACAGTACAATAGGTTTTTCGGACATTTTATCTCATGGGACAATAGTAAAAAGAAAATAGTACAGAAGAATTGAAGTTGGATGGTAAACTTGCCTTTACTTGGCCAAGTTTTTTCGTATCGTAATCATGATGATTGAGTCAATTTATTTCTGCATTGCTTTCTGTATATGTGTAATGTGTTTATTGTCTACAGTGATGGTGAATAAATGTTTGATAAATGAATCTTGTCTTCAGTGTGTGTGCGTGTGTATTTCAGTTTACAAATGGTCGATAAATACTAGCTCAGTGCAAAGTTGATCAATGAGTGACACTCAGACTGTCACACTCTCCAATTGCCGATTGGTAACCAGTCATGGCTTTAATCATAAAATATCCATGGGAAAAAGAATAGTACAGTACCTGTGTGTGCTGTTAACCTTCCTCATAGAGTTTTATGCTATTATTGAAAATATGAACAATCTCAACCCAAATAGTGATTATTTCGCACTTGTAGATGACAAAGCGAACTGCCATACTGTAACTGTAAATGGGGGAGTTACACGGAACAGCATATGTAATATCTTGTAGTTTCGTATTTCAGATTCCTATTTTGTAGTTTTACATTTATTTCAAATCTCATAATATCATATATTTTTTATTTAATAAATATTTATCTATTTCTGTCATGTACCGATCTAAGGATTGATATTTAAAATGTCTGATTTTCAGTCATACTAATGCCCCAGTAATGGCCATGTAAAAAAAAAAAAAACAGATGGGGGTTAGGCCTAAAAGCACGAACACCTTTTTTTCTCTCCGAGATCTGATGCTGGGGATAATACATATAGGCAGATTATACACGGCCGATTACGGTAACAGCTATTTTCATTTTTTTTTTAGCTCGCTGGATCGAAAGTCCGGAGAGCTAAAGTCATACCCCCGGCTTTGTTGCCTTTGTAAGCATTGGCATCCATAGACAAAACTTTAACTTAGCCTTTATCTTTTTAACTGCAAGAGACAGGGCTTCGATATTTCACATTTAGGTTCCTTATTACCAGAGCTATCATTTGATACCTTGACTTTTGGCAGTAGAATACTTTTCAAAAATGTACATTCAGCTATAGTCTTTAAACCATGAGTGATAGGCCTTTGATATTTTACAAATAGGTATCTTATGACCAGAACTTTATTTTTGGTATCTTGACTTTTGACTAACTGACTTTGACCTTAGATTTTGACCTACTTCTGAAAAGATATATCCTGAGTTAAAGGAATCAAAATATTTGCCAGTCCTTTTTACCTTAAAACCAAAGAGCTGTTGGTCAAATGCCTATTTTGAAAATTTACAACCATTTCAGTAGGTATGTTGTCTTTTTTTTTTTGAAGTGATTTGGCTCTGTAAAAAGACCTATTCCTTATGGCAAATTGTTTTATTTTTTTCTCAAATTCAGCTAAAATTTCCAATTTTAGTTTATTCACAAAATTTGCCCATTTACCTGTACAAGTTAAATAAATGTTTAAAAGCATGATGTTAAAAACATTACTTGAAAAGCAAATTAAACATTTAAGTGTCATTGGGCCTCAGTGGCAGAGTGGTAAGAGCATGGCACTTTAAACCATGAAGTCTCCCATGAAGCCCCGCTGGAACCTTAGCTGATTTTTATGAGAAAGTTTGCCATTTATCTTGCGGAAGGTTGATGCTCTCTGCCTTGGTAACCGCGTTCTCCTCCACCATTAAAGACTGGCTGTCACCATATAACTGAAAATTTTTGAATGTAGCGTAAAACATTATTCAAAATTCCAATTTAAGTGTTCACACAAGTGACATCATTATTAGGTCAAGTGATATTGTTGTTAGTACAAGTGACATCCTTATTAAGAGAAGTGACATCATTTTTAGGACAAATGACACTGTTGTTAGGACAAGTGACATTGGTCAGTACAAGGGACATTATTATTAAGACAAGTGACATTGTTATTAGAAGTGACATTGTTATTAGGACAATTGACATTGTTATTAGGACAAGTGGCATCCTTATTTGGACAAGTGATGTCATTATTAGAACAAATGACATTATTAGGACAAGTGACTTTGTTATTAGGACAAGTGGCATCCTTATTTGGACAAGTGATGTCATTATTAGAACAAATGACATTATTAGAACAAGTGACGTTATTTGGACAAGTGACGTTATTAGAACAAGTGACTTTGTTATTAGAACAAGTGATGTTATTTGGACAAGTGACGTTATTAAAACAAGTGACATTGTTATTAGGACAAGTGACATTGATATTAGGACAAGTGGTATCCTTATCAGGACATGTGAGCCATATTCCTCCTTTTTCACCATTATGGAATTATATCCCCAAGACTATTTCTTCTGCAAGACTGTCCCCCCATATTTCTGAAGAATAGATGTTGAGTGTGGTATGAAATAATTGTAACTAATTATATTTCAGTTTAAAAAAATGAGTTTGACAATAGAGCTAGGCGGTGGCCTTCCTGTACTGATGGAGGAAGGATCTAACAATGATGATAAACTGATGATTGAACCTGGGTCTGTTGTGATGCAGAGCGATCCCACAGACAACACCCAGGGTTTCACACAACAGGGAACCGAGTGGATATCCTACGTTGGAAAGTATCTAAAAAAGTAAATATAATCCACTACCGCCACCACTGCTACCATCACCACCTAAAATAGTCTTCTCACCATTATAAGACTTAACATATTGATGATCTGAATTTTAACCTTAGGTACGGGAGAATTGAACATGGTTCACACCGACCTTGAAAAGTGTATGAATATGATGGAGTTAGTTTTTAAAAGTGCTTCAAACAATAATACTCTTGACAAGTGCTTGAATTCAATGATAAATACTTGAATTTTTCACCAAATTGCTTGATATCTATATGTTTGTGTATCTTCATCATGAAAAAAGTATAACTCTTGAAAAATAGTATAGAAATAAATTTTTACCTAGGTTATTCCATTTGAGTATGGTAAATCATTTCTGTATTGCTGTACTGCTGGAACTCTATAGAGTTTAGTTGAAGCTTTAAGAATAAGTGGTACTTTGAGGATTGCCATTGAACTGTGAACAGACCTTGCTGACAGTGTATTTGTCAGTGTTTGGTTTGGCTTGTAAGACCTTGATAGCTTAAACATACCAATTGAAAGAGCTTGAAAAGCGCTGTGAAGAGCCCAGGAAAAGTGCTTGAAAAACACAATGAAAAGCCCAGGAAAAGTGCTTGAAAAATTATTTTCATTGGCTGTATGGAAAAGCACTGTGAAAAGCCCAGGAAAAGTGCTTGAAAAATTATTTTCATTTGCTGTATGAACCATGTTGAATCCTTTACTGTGGTCCGGTCTGTATTTTGGCACTTACTGTTCCATACTTAACTTGTTTCCAGTATGCTTGGCCAGAAATGCTAATGACGATGTAAAATTGCTACTACTTTACCAATTTGATGTGTAACGGTGACAAAATCTAGATAAAACCAGAGGTGAGGTCTCTAACCGTCCGACCTTCTGGTGACGGTTGTGGATAAAGTTTTTTATTTGCTCACCATCCATTTAATGTCAGATAGTGTCACAGTTTTTGCTCGTGTAGAGTGCTTGTTGTAGTCATCATGGGGGAATGGACTTTACTGAATAGTTTACGAGGAGTGTTCCAAAAATAATGTCATCTGTCAATTTTCTTGCAAAAATTGTGCAGTGTTAACTCAAACTCACCTCGTTTCGTTAGATAGATCACTGAAGCATAAATCTCGCTCACAAGTACACTGACATTTGTAAGGTGTCCATCAACTTTATTGCGTATTCATATACACTATACATTTATTGCCCTGGTTGTAGGGTTGTAGGATTTGTTTACTCAAGGTAAGTCATATTTCCCTAGGGCGAAGCCAGAGGGGAATATGACTTGCCGCGGGTAAACAAATCTTAATGTCTCCCTACAACCAGGGCAATAAATTGTTTATTGTACTGAAATACAGAATCAATAAAGACTGTTCAATAAGCTGTGTGAAGGGTTTTTGCATAAGGGAAACCTGACGCATGCGAGGGAAATATGACGCAAATGAGGGAGATATGATGCACACAAGGGAAACATGAAGTGTGGCTTCCCTGACACGTGACGGCTCTCAGCCAATCCTTGACTGTGTTTTATTAATGAGTTATAATAATATACACAAACTGAGTGGTACAAGAGCAGAAAATGTGCTTGAAATTAGGGCCTTCGTAAAAGGTAGCTCACTATTCGGCATAAAATTTCTAGATATTTATAGTGAAGTGTGTGACACTTATAGGGAGAGTCAAATGTTTTACAGGTCTATTTGTAATTTGGTAGCTAAATTTAGAGATGCTGCTTGCCCAGGGCATCCTGCAACAAATACATCTACATGTAAGTGCAACATTGAAAAATTTCACAATTGGTTGACAAACTTATCATTAGGACAAGTTCATGGTATTCTGTGGAAGCATCTAAATCTTAAAAAAATAAATGCAAGATGGATACCCATTTGTTAGCATATGAACAGAAGAAAGCCCATGTTGTAAATGTTATAAATGCAAAAAAAAAAAAAAATCTGAAATATACCCTAAGTATAAAAAATCCTTTCAACAATTTAGTGACTGGTGTTGAGACCTGGGTTTAATATTCTAAACCAAAGTGGTAGAGTTCCAACCAAATTTGGGCCACCAAAAATACAAGATGAACAAGTTTTGCCCAAATATTACGCACAGTGAACAAGCTTTTTGTGTGTTAATGTCTTTGATAACAAGGGTATCGTCATGCAAATTCTGATGCCAAAAGCAGAACTGTCACGGGAAAGTTCTATAAAAAGGTTCTGAAAAAATTGAAGAACTACTACAAAATTTGTCACTGCAAATGGTACTCTGGTACCGCCGGCTTTTGCATGATAATGCACCTGCTCTCAAGGCATGCATTGTGACCAAATATTGACCGGCTCAAAATGTGAGTCAGAGAAAGTATTTTGTTCCTTAAAACATCAAATTTTTTGTTTGTTATGCTCGTCACTTACGGCCATTGAGCAGTGAGGGTTCTTTAACGTGCCGACACCTACTGTGACACGGGACCTCAAGTTTTACTGTCCAATCCAAAAGACAGGAAACCAACCTGCCACCGGCGTGACTCAAACTCACGATCCAGAGTCGAGTGCGCTACTGACTGAGCCAGGCCGGCTCTCAAAACATTTGTAGTATAGGAGAAGCAATGCAAGTGACATTATTTTTGGAACATCCCTTGTACTTCCATGATTACTAAGAAAATCCATAAACTGAATAGCATATTTCCTTTATTTACGAGGGAAAGCGAGCTGGCCTGGCTCAGTCTGTAGTGTGCTCGACTCTTGATCGTTAGGTCATGAGTTCGAGTCCAGCCAGCGGCAGGTTGGTTTCCTGTCCTTCAGATGAGACAGTAAAAGCCGAAGTCCCGTGTGCCAGTAGGTGTCGGCATGTTAAAGGACCATCACTGCACAATGGCCGTAAGTGACGAGCATAGGCCAAAATTTGAAGCCCTTCACCAGCATTTGGTGATGTATCCATATGAGTGAAATATTCTTGAGTGGGACGTTAAACAACAATAAACAAATAAACAATACAGGGGAAGGCTATAAAAATTCTCCCATGTACATGTATCTTTGAGAATCCAATGCCCAAAGGAAAAATGGACATATGCACCTTCTTTACAAAAGACTTGTTACTATGACAAAAATCAAATCTTCTGTTTTTGGATTAATGTTTCATATTGTTTCATATTGGATGGTGGATCCATAAACATGTATAAAAGAAAAAGTAAATAATTTTAAAATGTGGAGAATTTTCACTGAATTGTTCAAAGTTACATAAGCCCATGAATGCCAACATAAAAATGCAATTTTGAGGTCGCACACAATAATTTGTAATAGAGTGTCTTAAGACTAAAGCAGTCGTAAAGTACAGGTGATTGCTTAAGCAAGGTAATTAAGTAATATGTTTGATTGTATTTTGATAAACATGACTTTGATATTTCATTTCTCAGTATTTACCAGTACCCATCTTATGGTTGTGTGGTTTTTTTTTTTTTTTTGCAGACACAAAAAGTTCATGATCCAGGATGCTGAGCTTGGCTTTGCTGTACTGTACTGTTCTACAGAGAAACATTGTAATCCGAACTTGGACTTTGGTGAGGTCAACATTTTGTTGGATAGGTTCTACTGTATTATTCTTAGAGTGTTCTGTAAAATCCATATAATCTGGCGGGGCGGAGTCCCATGAACCTTTTCTTGACCTGATTGACGAGTTTAAATTTTTGGTAATAAAGCATAACAATAAAATTACACTGACTAGAGTAATCTTTTCTACTTGTCATTAAGTATCCAGTGAGGAATAGAATGTTTTTCCTGCGCAGATTGTCATAACCAAAAAGTGAGTAGAATCAGCCGTATGATAATCAAAAGGTTACTCCGCCCCGCCATCTTATGCGAATCGGACAATAATTCCAGGGTATTTTAAATCAGATTTTGAATCATGATTAGTATAAAAATAACATTGGGTCCTGCTGATATAATATCATGTGCATGTGAATTATAAAAAGACTTACTCACTGCTATTTAATTTCATGGATTATCAGTGTCATTAATGTAGCAAATATTGAGTTATCTCCCTTTTTACTTTATTATGCTGTCTGGATTCTAAAACAGATAAAACAAATAAACCCATATTTATCTTTAAACAAGATTTTGGGATGGATATACCTTGGATTGCCCCATCATTAGTTCCCCATAATTGCTCCATCATAAAAGATTTGTCCCCCTTATTCTGATATTTGTAACAAAGGTACAACTAATTGACATCTTTGTAGTAAATTTCAAAATGAACATTGGGATATAACTTTTGTGCATTACAGAGATATCTGTTTGCCGAAATGGCTTCAGATAGTTGGGGATTGGGGGAGGGGTGTTGTGTTGGTATGGGAGAATTTTACAGTAGTTTCTAACATTTTTATTTTGTTACTTTTTCCAGTGGCCAGCCAGACATACAGACTTCCATCACAGTCACTGTCACAAGTAGATGTCCTAGTACAGAATACAGAACCTGGTAGCAGGTAAGTATATAAGTAGATAACAGGTAATTAATTACATGTTATTAGTGACAGGTATCTTTGTAGTAGTCGCCAGGTAACTACTTGTTAAGTAGTAAGTATATACTTAGTAGTACTCAGTAGGTGGCATGTAATTACTTCTCTTTTCTGGTCAGCACAAGTTCGAGCCCAGCTGGAACCTAAATTGATTTTTGTGAGAAAGTTTGCAAGTTTACTAGTGGACGGTCGGTTGTCTCTTCCCGTTTACAATTGTAACTGGGTCCTGTCCTCCGCCAATAAAAACTGGCCCCCACCATATAACTGAAAAATTGTTGAGTCTGGGGTAAAATACTATTTCAAACTTGTGTACAGACAAATTGATATTATTATCAGGACAAGTGATATTGTTAATGACATGTGAAGTTAGGACAAGTGACGTAATTATTTGGACAAGTGATATCATTTTTAGGACAAGTGACATCATTTTTAGGACAAGTGACATCATTATTAGGACAAGTGATATCATTTTTAGGACAAGCGACATAATTATTAGGACAAGTGACATCATTTTTAGGACAAGTGACATCATTTTTAGGACAAGTGTTTAGGACAAGTGATATCATTTTTAGGACAAGTGATGTAATGATTAGGACAAGTGACATCATTTTTAGGACAAGTGATATCATTTTTAGGACAAGTGATATCATTTTTAGGACAAGTGACATCATTTTTAGGACAAGTGATATCATTTTTAGGACAAGTGACGTAATTATTAGGACAAGTGATATCATTTGTAGGACAAGTGACATCATTTTTAGGACAAGTGACGTAATTATTAGGACAAGTGATCATTTTTAGGACAAGTGACATCATTTTAAGGACAAGTGATATCATTTTTAGGACAAGTGACATCATTTTTAGGAAAAGTGATATCATTTTTAGGACAAGTGACGTAATTATTAGGACAAGTGATATCATTTTTAGGACAAGTGACATCATTTTTAGGAAAAGTGATATCATTTTTAGGACAAGTGACGTAATTATTAGGACAAGTGATATCATTTTTAGGACAAGTAACATCATTTTTAGGAAAAGTGATATCATTTTTAGGACAAGTGATATCATTTTTAGGACAAGTGACATCATTTTTAGGAAAAGTGATATCATTTTTAGGACAAGTGTCATCATTTTTAGGACAAGTGATATCATTTTTAGGACAAGTGATGTAATTATTAGGACAACTAATATCATGTTTAGGACAAGTGACTTCATTTTTAGACAAGGGACATTGTTATTAAGACAAAGTTGTTGAGTGTGGTATAAAACACTGTTCAAAATTCAAATATACTTACTAAGTAGGTGACAGTTAAGTACTAAGTAGGTGACAGTTAAGTACTAAGTAGGTGACAGTTAAGTACTAAGTAGGTGACAGTTAAGTACTAAGTAGGTGACAGTTAAGTACTAAGTAGGTGACAGTTAAGTACTAAGTAGGTGACAAGTACTAGGTAGGTGACAGGTAAGTACTAAATAGGTGACAGGTAAGTACTAAATAGGTGACAAGTTATTACTAAGTAGTCCATCTATTTCATGCCTGGAGCATAACTTTGCCCACATTTTGATTTACAAAGTAATTGACCTCTTCAGAAATTTACCAATATGCGTCATATACAGATAAATATAACCAATTGCAAAATTCACCTACAAAACAGCCTCCAATCAAGTTGTTTTCAGGGAGCATACATTAGTTCTAATTAATGAATTATAAAAGGTGTATTCAAATACAAAATATGATTTGAATAATCTGTCGTCTGCCTAGTACCAGTGTTTTACACAGTGTCGGATAATTTTGCCATCACTGGGATGGACATCAATAGGATTAGCTAGGTATGGGGAGAATTTCTCCTTAGGAGTTTTCCTCTTGGCAGTTAAATCAATTTTATTTTCTCAGAAATGTATGTTTTGATAAATATATTTGGTTATTAAATCATTAATGATTAGCTACAACATGTAAATCAAAATACTTACCTTAGAACGCTTAAAAGAATTGAAGCAAAATCTTACTGTAACATGCCAAGAGTAATTCAAAGAGTGGAAGAAAAAGACTGCTAAGAGTAATTCAAAGAATGGAAGAAAAAGAATGCTAAGATAATTCAAAGAATGGAAGAAAAAGAATGCTAAGAGTAATTCAAACAATAGAAGAAAAAGAAAGCTAAGAGTAATTCAAAGAGTGGAGGAAAAATGTACATGTAGAAAAAGACAATTTTTTTAAAATAGATTGAAAAGGAGTCACAAATATTTGAATTTGAATTTTTGGTGTTCAATCAGCTCTATTCATCGCGTACAATTTCACACCTAGTTTGGGGGTTGTGATTCTTCAAATTAGATACAGCAGGACTCTGTTATCCATGAATTCTTACTGACATGCCTAGGTGCTACCTTGTGTTTCAGATCGCCTGTTGTCCGAGGACGAGATGAACCAGATGTTGTCAATGAAACAAAAATTGAGAGGAAGGTAATATTATTTTGAAATAAGATTTTCAAGTAATTTCAAAATACTGTAGAATAAGAAAATTTCGCTGTGGTTTTAATTTCGTTAATGTTGTTGTTTTCAATTATCAAGAAAATTTACACCATGACGAAACTTTATATAAATTATACCTAGTGATAACGATAGGTTTTACAACCAGGTTTTTTATTTCAACAAAATATTATGTCCACAAATTTTTTTTTTTTCAATAGTAAAATTTTAAACCCCTGAAAATGTCTGATTCTTCGGTATATATGTATCAGGAATAGAAATTAACAGGGGCCCCAGTAGCCCATGGCAAGTAAAAACTGAGCTGGGCTAGTAGATTTCACTGTGTGTTAGCCCAGGTGGCTACTGAACATTTTGGGATATATCTGGCACTTTCACAAATTTCAACTGAGTATACCTGACTACATATAGCTAGTGTATGAAGTACTTTAATATATTTTTTGTACTAAGATTTTTGAAACAGCATGTTATAGAAAGTGCAAGTTTCTGGGCCTCCAGACATGCAACTGGGCTCCAAAAGATCCTGACATATGAGCCCAGATGGCTCCTTGATTGCAGAGTTTAATTTCTATCCCTGTGTGTATGTCAGGAATCATCAGTTTTTAGCTCATTTGGCTGGAAGGGCCAAGTGAGCTTTTACTATGAGCCAAAAGTCTGGCATCCGTCGTCCGTCTGTTAACTTTCACATTTAAACATCTTCTCAAGAACAAGTGGGCCAATTAAAACCCAACTTGGCATATAGCATCCCCATGTGAAGCAGCATAAAGTTTGCAAATGAAAAAGGGATAGGACCAATAGGGGCCCTAAAAGGGGCCAAAAAGGACCAAAACTTGGTACATCTTTAAAAATCTTTTTCTCATGAACCGATGATCAGATAAGTTTCAAATTTTGTATGTATGATTATAAAGTCAATATCTACAAAGTTTGCCAATGAAAATGAAATTTGTCCATAAATGAGCCACTAGGGGGCACTTCAGTAAGACAGGGTATATTTGTATTACAAATTCTTTAATAATTTGAAACTGATCGACTTTTTGTATACAAAGATGTTAGAGAAAGTTGTTAGGAATTATCTGAGGATCATTTTGACAAAATTTCAAGGTCATGGGGTCAAAAATCAAGGTCACAGGCACCTAAATAAATGGAAAATATAAGTTTATTTTGTAAACTTTTCAACATTTTTGACTTCTTCTCCAGAACCATTCGACCAATTTCATCCAAACTTGACAGGAAGTATAATTATGTAAATCTGCATAAAGTTTGCAGATGAAAAGATGCTAGGACCAAACATGGCTGCCATGGCTAAATATAGAATGAATGAGTCAGCAGATATTTTTTATTTAATACATGTATCTCCAAAATTACTAAAGCTAGAGAAAAAACCGTTATCTTAAAATGAGCGGCTTGCAAAAATCTGTAAGTATTTCATTTTGGTGGAGATTGTTGGGTTGAACCTTATGTGAGTTATTTCCCCTTTTTTGTGAATTTTTCATGTTTTTGGATGTTTCTCGACATTATCTTGAAAAGTATAATAGCTACAGTAAAAGTGAAAGAAGCAAAAATGTTCGGCATACAAAGATCTACTAAAAAGTCATAGGGCCGAAATTGTCAGGTTGCCCTTTATGAGAGTTACTTCCCCTTTTAAGCGGATTTTTCATATTTTTGGATGTTTTTTGACATTATCTTGAAAAGTATAATAGGTAGAGTAAAAGTGAAAGAAGCAAAAATGCTCAGCATGCAAATATTTACCAAAAGGGTTAGAGGACCGAAATTGTCAGGTCATCCCTTATGGGAGTTATTTCCCTTTTAAGTAGATTTTTCATGTTTTTGACAATTTTGTCCTATTATCTTGAAAAGTATAATAGCTAGAGTTAAAGTGGAAAAAGCTATAATGTTCAGCACGCAAAGATCTACAAAAATGTCAATAGCGTCGAAATTGTCAGGTTGCCCGTTATGGGAGCTGTTTCCCTTTCAAGTAGATTTTTCATGTTTTTGGATGTTTTTGACATTATCTTGAAAAGTATAATAGGTAGAGTAAAAGTGAAACAAGGACAAATGTTCAGCACGCAAAGATCTACTAAAATGTCAACAGGGCAGAAATTGTCAGGTTGTCCCTTATCAGGGCTCAACACTAAGGCACGTCCGACCGACCCTGACTAGTAAAAGATTGGTCCGGTCTAGTTAATTTGTGTCAAAGTACATGTAGCCCGACTGGTCGGGTTAAAAATATCACTTCAAATAGAATGAAGATCTATTATTTAAAAAAAATGTTGTGAAAAACCATTTTCTTCTTTTTGTAATTTATTTACGGACAGTGGGACATTTATTTACATCACCGGTGATTGTGATAATAGATATGTCGCTGATATTACGTGCCGGTATAGACTTACTTTCATTTCGTCAATTTTGTCGCCATATATTGTAATACGCCCTCTGGTGAGAGATTGGTATATAAAATAACTTGGAAAATGGTAATATTACCAGGAAGACGCTTAAAGCCACTGGAATGACACATAAGATTATGTTTTCGTCATTTTTAGATTATTTATGTACAACTAAGAAGAATAAACTATTTTAATGTGAGAAGGGAAACAGTGTTCAAGGAATTTTGCTACAAATTGTCAAGTAGTTACGTCGGGTTTAATATCACACTAGTACTGATACGGCTTAAATATGAAAAGCTAGATCGGTAAATACGAGGACAATACCGACAAAATATCTTTTAATTTAATGTAAAACCTATTTTATTAACATTTAAAAGTAAATTATTCCTAAAAATTATCATTAAGATGAAAAGGAGCTTCAATCCAGTTACATGTCCCGAGTAGTATATGTCCTACACTTAAGAGCACCTTTTTCCGAGAAACGAACGGTGTCTAGATTTCCCGGAATTGCGGGTCTATATATAGCCGATTCACGGTCTGGTAGTCACACAGGTAAATGAATAGTTATATATAGATGATGATATATAACGTATTGAAGGTACCTATAGCTAGAGTGCCTGTTTTTCCGGGAAACGTGTCTAGATTTCCTGGAATTGCGGTGTCCAATGGTATAATGTAAAAATTGAAGTTTTCTTCAGACTTTAGATGAGTAAGTAAAAATGGCGTGTAGCGGATGTACAGTTGATGTTGATCAATTCGACCAAAAGAAGTTAACCATCGATGATTGTGAGATACTTTACGATGGCGAGCCTCTTAGATTACTGACCCCCGTCTTAATAGCGGGGCGTGAACATCGTTGGTCTGACGGTGTTACGATGAGAATTCATGCAAAGAAACATGAAAAATTTGTGCAAGTTATCAAACAGATTGAAGAATTTCTTGACAATGAACGTAGTGAAATCTACGATGAGGAGGTGGAATTTGAAGTGAAAAAAATTAAAATTTTACAGAGTACCATCACGAAAAATTATTATATTTGCCCCAAAACACGTGAAGAAAAAAGATCTCTTTTTTTAAAAGCATTAAAAAGTCCCGATTCGATGGGAAGGAAAAGTTGCGTTGTTGAACCATTCGATCACAACACGCCGTTTTGTAATGTTTGGGGTATTTTAGCATTCGAATCTGTTGACATAGAGAATGAGACGGTTGAAGAGATTGAGCTTTTCGCGGATTTTGTTTTCATTGAGGAAGAGATTGAGGATCTACATTGTGAAGAACGTTGGGCTAAAAGTGAAGAAGCGGCGAGAGAAATCGTCAGACGGAAGTTACGCAGAACGTTGGACTACGAACTCGACCTTGCTGTTTACGAGATGCAGGATAAATTATATAGGTCTTACATAGATGAAAAGGAAAAGAACCGGGAGACGGTGTATAATTTACATAAGTCTTGTTTGCGACTATGAAATTCTAGATATTAAACGTCCATAAACATATTCCTAAAGGTGTTGCCAGAAATGATACCGTTATTAAAAAAAAAAAAAAAAAGCATCTTGAGTGGTGCGATAAAAGAAACCGATGAAAAAAAGTACTAATTTATATTTACAAAAATATAAATTATTGCATAAACTTATACCCTGTCGGTTGTTCCGTACGCAAGATTAATTTAGAGTGTTTGTGCTGCGACAGCGCGTGCTTGAGGTGTCGCTTTTCCGCGTTGCGGGGACGACGTCGTTCTTGTCCAAACATTCGTTGTAGCTAAACTTGTCTTTGGTATAGAAGAGCGCAACCCACTTGACCTGCGTACGAAAATCTTTGGACGCGCTATTATATCTTTGCGTCAATACCCACACGGACTGGTTGGCGTGTCTTCCCGAAAACGCCAACATGGACAAGGCGTCCGCTTTCTTTTTGATCTGCTTCGTGGCAGAACAGTCGTCTATGATGTACAACGTGGACGTCCCTTTGTATATTTCGTAAAATATACGTAACAGTTTCTGCAATTTCTCTTCTCCCGTTTTCGACACGGGATCGAAGGGCACAAGATCACGATGTGCTCAAAGAAATTGTTGTATTCGTCCTCCAACAGATCGAGGACAAACTCCGTCTTCCCGCAACCGGTGGCACCCACGATCATGGCGGAATGAGGTTGTTGAATGTACATTTTTAAATGACTTCAAATTTTTTAAGATATAACGCTCGCGAAACAGCCGTTCGACATGTTGATCTGTCCGTCTTTGACGACGAAAATGTAAACGACCGAATCGGCAGCGTCTTTGACTTCTCTCTCGATTCGGACGTCAACGCCTTGGCTGATGTTTTGAAGCTTACGACCCGTGCCGTGGAGATGATTTTCAGGTGTCGTTCGTAAGTTTAACCAGAGGGCAGAATGATCTTTGAGATATTTTCCCAGAGTCATGTTACTCATGTCGAGTTCCTTGGCGACTGATTCTGTGACGGTTTCGCGATTCAGGGAAGCCGAGAAAAACTTTAATTTCGTCAAATTGATGATGAGGTTTCATTCCGGTGGAGAAGAGTTGGTTCGGTTGTCCCTCGATGGTTATTTCCACGTGGGTGATTCTCGGATTATAAAATTTTTCCGGATCTTTTTTAGAAATATCCTTGAAGAGAAACAGAATACCCGAGAAAGAATGTGCGGGGGTGTTGATTGAATAATTGAGGACGGATTCCTTTTTACTCTCCCTCGTTTTGAGATATCGCAATATTTTGTTGAAGTAATAGACGTGGTCTCCCGCATACCTCTGTCTGATGCTGCGAGCGAGATTGACGTCGGTAATTTTTTCGAATTCCAAAGAGATGTTGGTCGCCTTATAACTAAGCGTTTTACCGACATCGCCGGGGTTTCTGGCAAGACGACATGTATAGCATCGTTAAACGTCAGCATGTATTCTAATCTATCTTGTAATCCCGCTTGATAAAAGGGTTCGCTCGTTTCCAAGATTTCGAAATCCAAGGGAATACAAAATCGATTGCCATACGCCGCGGCAATTTCGTAGTCTTCGTCAGTGTCGCGAGGTATTGTATAGCTGAAGGGTCTTGCCCTTACTTTATTTAGATTGCCATTCTGTATTCCCTGATAGATCATGTTACGTCGTTCTACTTTTCAAAGATCGTTATAGAATAAAAATTTATCGGCATCGTCGATGGTTTGAACGGTATTTCCCGAAATCTTCACCTCAATTTTTTTGACGATGTTACGCCCCAGATTATTATAAACACCCGCCGTAGTGAGATCACCACCATCTACGCCGATTTCCATATCGAAGCATAGTCTCGTAGTTCTGGGAACAATGACGTCGTTTTCGCTCAAATTGGGGGAAAAACGAACCCGTCAACACGTTGGTTTTCTTCGATTACTCAAGGGATTATGGGGATTATGGGAAACGGTGACCGTTTGGCGAATACCCTTCACGCCGAAGGGGGTGCGCAATTTTCTATCGGGATTGAGAATGTGAAATTGAAAGAACTATGTCGACAGTTTGTCGTTTCCCATCCCCAACGTTATGCCGCATCCGGTCGTGGCACACCACACCCAAAATTTAACTGGTTCTGCCAGAACCCACCGGTTACGGAATGCTGATACCACCAGCGCAACATGGCATAATAGTTGGAAGTACCGTCTTCGAAGACGTTCGGGTTATTATACATGACGAAAATATTATCGAACGACGCACGAAACTTTTTGGTCGCATTGACGTAGACGTCAAAAGACGACAAATCCAAATCCTCCCTGTATTCGTAAACATTCATCTTTTATTTAAAAAATAAAATTGTTATAAAAAAACATGTTTCATATCGTGACAAAAATCAGTAAACCCGTGAAACTATCTCGATACATGGACAACGCGAACAACGAGTGGCGCGTGGGAGTAAAGTCCGTCCATTTTTGGAACGGTTTGTACAACATAAAAAAAGATGTTGAGATACAACACGCCAAAGGTAGAGAGAGACCGAGAATCCATACCCTGCAAGCCGGATCGTACACGTTCAAAGACATACAATGAATTCTCATTAAATATCTCGATAAAGTAGTATTGGACAAAACCACGATGATAGTAAGACTCGTTTGAATTTAATTGCTGCAGCTTTGATCTGTTTTAAAGCGTCTAATTTGCTGCAGCTTCCGCGGAACTCACCAGATTCTCGGATTAATCAGCGAAAAACGTTTTCTCTCGTTGGGACATCTACCCGACAAATAGCATAAAACCTGCAACCGGTGGAAACTACTTAACGTTCATCTCGAAGAACTTGCCGGGTGGGACAGGTTCAAAGACGGGCGACCGAACGACGTCGTCAAATCCCTGCCGTGTCCCAACGTGAAATTTTGAGAGTTGTATGTCGAAAATGTCGAACGACCCGTTTTCTTAAAGTTGATACGCAATCGCATCACGAATTTAACGATAGATCTAAAAGACGAGAACGGAAACCCCGTCGACAATCACGGGCAACCCGTTCACGTGCTCTTAGAGTTTAAGAAAATTGGTTCTAAATAATAAAAAAGGGATGTCTAGATCGAGATTCTATTATGAAGACTTAGAAAGAGAAGAACTCGTGGAAGACATTAAAGAAGAGGTCAACATGTTGACCAAAAACCGTCGCATCATGAACACGTTTCCAATTCGACGTGAAGAAAAAACGGAAGACTCAAACCGCCGCTGGGGCGTGAAGATGTTATTCGACGGTCATGTCTTTCGTCTCGGACTCTTGGGGGAATTAGACGTGACGGTTAATCTTGAACGAAATCGAACACAAAACCTTTCAAAACGAAAAACCGGCGACGTCGTAACGTTGAATCCTCCGTTACGGGTGACATCGGGCGACGTTTTAAATTTTGGAGTGAATAAAGGGTCGAAATCGGGAACCATCAACGGCGTCGTCGTAGTAGACATATAAAAAATTTCTTGCGTTTAAAAAAAGAGATGAGTAAAAACGAATTATATCTGACGTTTAAAACGAATCGGAGAGATCGAACAGACGTTTCGTCGAGAGATCGAAACGCGGAAGAGCATGCATAAAAAGTATAAACGAACGGTGAACACCGCAGACAGCGTCGACGCGGCCCTCATCTCGGGAGGCATCGCCGTCGGGGGACTCGGATTTCTCGTTCCCATCGCGGGACTACCTCTCCAAATTATAGCTCTGGCCGTGGGTTCGGTGGGGTTGGCCCTGAAAGGGATAAGACGATTACTGCTGAAAAAATCGGAAAAACACCTCAAGATCACCAAACTCGCGGAGAGTAAACTTAATTCGATATTGGATCTGGTGAGTCGAGCGCTCGAGGACGGATAGATCTCGGACGAAGAATTTGCCACCGTATCCCACGAGTTGACCAAGTATCACGAGATGAAAGACAAACTCTATTCTTCCCACAAGGTCCAAAAAAAGGAGTCGGACAAAGAGACGGAGGATTTACGCAAGCAGCTCCTGGACCTCGTAAACAAATCCGCTTCTCGTTAACTGTAGATTTTTAAGACAAAATTATGTTTTAAAAAATCGTCTAATTTTTCTTGGGCTGCCCGCGTCTTCTTATCTCGGACCTTTTATGCGTCTTGTGCCATTCGTCTGCGCGTTCTTTTCCGTCGCACGTATAACACGTTTCGTATTTAGTGCTATTGGCCATCCATTTTCGACAAGAGGTGCAATATTTCAACGTGTCGATACCGCGCTCTTTCAAGTAGTTGTGATGAATGCTACAAAACAACGAGTTCGCGACGACCAGATGTTTACACGGGTAGTTTCTGCGCATGCGCGGCATTTGACACGTTAGTTCGTCTTCGGGCCAATACATTAATACTTGGTCGTTCAACTGTTGACACCATATGTCGTCATTCTTTAAAATACGTTTTACTCCGCGTTCGTTAAACGCCTTGTCTAGTAAAATATACATTTTTTTATTTATATATATATATTTTAAGTTATTTAACAATTTTTTTACGTTAAGAAATGAAACGTTTTACCGAGATGGTCTTGTGCATGTTGTTGTCGTTTATCGTTTTATGGTGTTTGCTCATATTATCCACGACATTATATATTTTACGTTTGGAAAGCTATCACAGAACGGAAAAAAGGCTAAGAAAGATTTTACGGTCCTTTTGAAAAAAATAAAATTAAAATTTTTCGTTATAAAAAGAAAACATGGCATTTGTAACAATTGAGAACTTTGACGTAAACAATTTAAGAATTGGAGCCCTTTATGTAGATAAGAAAGGCGCACGTTATCAAAGAGTTTACATCAACTATAAGTACCCGAACGGCGTGAAACCGTTAGTTATACGCACTCCCAAGACGGAGTCGTCCGGATTGTGGCAATATGAGGACGGTTCTGATTATTCTATGAAATTTAAATGCGGAAAAGAATTTGTCGACATGTTGGAAAAAATTACGACGTTCTTAAGAACGGGAAATAGAAAAAACTCGCACGGAAACTGAAAGACGGAGGTAGAAAATCCCCCATTGATCTCGAGGATATAAACCATTGTCAAAACAGATAAAAAAACGGTGACAAGGTTACCTACTCGAAAGTTAAAACTGGGGGGGAGAAAGGCGTATTTTTTACAGAAAGAGAACAGACGACGACCCAAAAGTAGGTGAAAACCGACTCGTCGAAAATGCTCCCTCCCCATTACATGAAAAAACGATGTCTGGCAATTGGATCTTTACATATAGACAACGTTTACATCGACAACAAAAAACCAACCGTATCCTTGCAAACCATCTTACACCAGGCAATCGTCGTCAAAACGCTCGACGTTGCTCCTCTACCGGATTTGGCCGAGTGTCAAGAAGACTTGGACTTAGATTCCGACACAGAATAAAAATGTTTGATTTAGAATAAAAACGTATTTTGTAAAAATATTTTTTACAAAATATAAAAAATGTATCTATATTAAAAACATGAATGTAGACGATGTATTAGCGAACGATATACCCGGCAAAGATATATCTACCAAAGACAGATTGTCGGCCATCGTCAGTTCCGGACGTGCGCGTGATTTTCTAGGAAAAGACGTGACTTCTTCCGAATTGGAAAAGATGAACGACAAGGAGATCGAAACCATGGGTCGTCTAGCAGACGCTCGACTCGGCATGCGCATGACCAAATCGATAGCAAATTCCCTCATCTATCTGTATTCCCAGGGTCTTAAACATTTTTTCGATCTCAAAGACGAACCCAAAAAGATCAAGGAATTGAACGAAGACCCCTTCTTGGACAATGCCATCTGCGAAGTGTGTTGTAGTTTGTATTACAAATACGGAGCCTACTTAGCACACTCTCAGTATAGCCACTATTTCTAGCCGTCACATTGTCGGATTTAAAAAATCTGATGTTATAGAAAAAACACCATGAATCCGGAGGAATTAATAGGGGAAGACGGAAATAAAGAAGAATCCCAAACACGCCAGGAAGCGGGGAAGAAGGGTGCCAAATGTAGATGGGCTAATAGCAATGTTAATAGCAACGATAGCAATGCTAATAGCAATGATAGCAATGCTAATGGCAACAATGGCATTGCTATTAGCAACGATAGCTGGAAATGGCTAGCGGGTGGACTCGCGGTTGTCGGATTTCTGGTCTACATAAAAAAACCAGAACCCAAAGTAGTTCAACCCAAAGTAATTCCAGAACCTAAAGTAATTCCAAAAGAATCAAATCCCAACCTCCATGACATGCTATAAATAATTTTTTTCTTATTTAAAATGAGCAAAAAAGATTTGGTAAACACCGCGTATCACGCCGCCGTCACTACGGGAATTGCCATCGGATACCCGCAACTCTCCAAGAAATTTCTAAAGATGCCCGTGCCCAAGATGGATTTAGATCCGAAAGGATTTCGGGATGATCCTCCTCGAGTTTGCTCTCGCCGATTACACCAAGGACATGTTGGTCAAAAGAGGAATCATTCCCGCCGATATCATGAAATAAAATAAACCGTCCGTATTAAAAAAATGGCAACGATCGCAATGATGGTAGGCAGTGCATTGGTCAACGCCCCTGGCGTTTTCTGGATCGCAATTTTTATTTTCGAATCACGACGAGCAAAAAAGACACGACGAAGCGATGGAATAAAAACTGACCAAGGCCAGAGACGAATGGAATCACGAACGCACGAAACGATTAGATTTTTTTAAACGAGAGATTGAAAAAAAGAGGACACACGTTATACACCTACAAAGAAGTGGATGCCGCCATGTCTCTCTACTCGCAGATGATGGGAGAAGAAAAGATGTCTCCCGAACCGACATTGAGCGATTTTTATCAACCCTCCGAAGAGCAAAAAGATAAAGAAATCCTCTTCATGTTGGCGGGAACGGCACTCGTGTTTTATGGCGTAAAAAAATATGTCGCCTAAAGTAAAATGGAAGAGATCTATTTACCAAACACTATTGGAAAGGAAAAAGCGGGCCATCAAGAAATTGGCCAAAGCGGCTAACATCGGCGAAAGGGAAGCGTTCGAGTTCCTGAAAAAACAAGACGTGTGGCAAATCTATCTACCCGCCCCCAAGAAAATCGTGCGACCCAAATTCGAAAACGCGAAAGAAAACGACACTCACCAGGCCGATCTATTGTTTTTACCACATGATAAGGTGGGTAGGAAAACGTACAAATACGCGTTAACGGTGGTCGACGTGGGCACTCGGCACAAAGAAGCGGAACCGTTGACGAGCAAAGACAGTAAAGAAGTGGCCGACGCTTTCGAAAAAATTTACGAAAGACGTTTAACGTTTCCGAAAGTACTACAAGTCGATCCCGGTCGCGAATTCATGGGTGCCGTCTCCAAACTCATGTCTAAACACGAAGTGAGAATAAGAAGGGGACGGCTCGACGTTCATCGCGACCAAGCCATCGTCGAACGATTCAATAGAACGTTGGTTATCTCGTGAACAGTTGTTTAGCTATCAATACGATCAAGAGATGAAATCTAAGGACAGAAATAGAGAATGGGTGAAACGGTTACCGGACGTCGTAAAAACGATCAACGAAGTACGAAAGAAACCAACCACCGAAAAGGTAGAACCCGTGGATAAAGTTCAACCGCCCATCAGCCCTTTTTCGAAAGTAAGATATCTGTATCAACCGGGAGAATTGGAAGGTGGTCAATAAAGGGCCACCGACCCCATCTGGAGCGTCGATAAACACGACATAGATAGACATTTTAGAATGCAGGGCATCGACATGTATTATCTCAAGGAACCGGCGCCGCAAAGAACGTTAGTCCGAGAGGAATTATTGGTCGTCGACTAAATACCCGTAGGGAAGCATTTCGTACTCGTCCGTTATCACCCGTTTATCGTAACACAACGCAAACTCTTTCTCCTGGTATCGATTCACTATTCGTTTGGTTTTGGAATCTCTCGTGATGGCGTTTTCTTGGACGGTCGTAATCCTTTGACGCGTTTCTTTGACGATGTCGGTCATCGTATCTCGATTGATGTAAAAGAGAATTTTCGTAATTCTCAAACTAAATCCCTTGACTTTTACACACCTTTTTTACCCGCGTTCGTTTCGTACGAATAAGATTTGGGTCCGGTGGCACACCAAGATTTTATAAAATCGCCGTTTAATTCGTCGTCAAATCGCCCAAGTTATCACCCGTGTCGATCGAGACCCGTTCGTCGCGATCTACGTACCACACGCTATCGGTGTCAAACAAATCCCAAAACCCTATCGTCGAGTTTATCTAACACGTCGTATAACATGATTCTATTATGGCGTTGCGCCGTCGTTATAACACGCTATGAAGATGTTAACATCCTTACCTTTGTCGACGAATTGTCCCTTTAAATCGTAAGACATCTGGACCATGTCGTCGTTGATAAACTGAATGTTGAGATTGTCTATCGTGTCGTCCAACAATAAGGTATAGAAATTCTTTCGGTTCGTTAAACGTATTTAGTTTGTTTCATGTTAACCCTTTGACCGAATTTACCCCAGAGAGAATTGAGACATAATTTAGAGATTGCGCGCATGCCCGGATTATACTCTATTTTACCCAAGTCGATACCTAATCGTTCTTTGACCATTTTTTCATACCGTTCTTCCGATTCGTAAGGGGTGCCGGGACCGACCTTTAATTCGGAACTTTCCATCTTGATTTTCATAAAGTTCTTCACGTATTCTTTGAAGAGGTCCGTGTCCTCGCTGGTGTAGAGAAAAAATCCCAAACTTCGTAAATTTTATCTATCTCATACCCTTTATCCAAGGCCTTGAATAGCTCGGGAGTACACCACGTTCCCACAAATGACCTCTGTTCGTCGGCGTGTTCGCACGTCTTCGTCTGTAATTCGGCACACGTCTTACACAGCGAGAACAAGAGTTTTTCGGCATCTCCGCATTTCATTTTTGATGCCTGGGGGTAAGACGGGATGATTTAATTTCCGGGGCGGTACGACTTTACATTTTATGAACCCCAACCAATTTCGATCGACGCGCTCCGGGTTTATAGAGTTTAGTGGCATGAGCCCGACCGGGTAGGTCTTATAAAACTGAACCGTCGGATATAAACTAACAAAGTCGACGTATCGTCCCTTTTCTTTTCCGTCGAAATCGTAAATTAACTTGGTCACGTTTGTTCTACCGCCGAAAAAGGCATCTCGGGGATTTAACGGCGTTACGATCTCTTTATTTTTTATACCTTTTGTATCGCATTCCCAAGCCTCGATTAACCCATAACCGGCTCGTCTTATTTTCTGGTTTTTCGCATCGGTTCATTTTCTGAGCGTGTCCATGTCTAGTTGGTTCTTGTTATTGACGGTGTCTCGCGTGTAACACTTTTCACACCCGTGCCAGAAACAACCCTGAAATTCGTAAACCGTCTTTGTGTCTTCGCAATACCCGTCGACTTTACCGATGTCGGGCAGATTCACTTCGCCACCGTTCAACGCGTGTCGAATGACGACGTCGTCTCTCTCGGCCACGTGATCCAGCCAAGAAATGGATTTCGCGCTGTACGTTTCGTGATCGACGTTATCGTTATAGACGGCTATCGTTTTTTCGGGCATGTAATTGCTTCTATAAACGGTCATGCACACGGACGCTATCGTCACGTACTGTAACGGATCTATATTTTCCAACTCGATAAAGTCTTCCCAGAATTTTAACATGGACCGCCGTAATATGTCGACGTCGGACGTGCAATAGTCCCTCAATTCTTTCTCGAAAATCAAACACGTCGGAACGTCGTTCTTTCGCACGTCGTACCATGCTAAAAAACTCTTTTCTATTGCGACCACGCTCATATAATCGAAACCGTAGTGTTTTTTTTGCTAGGTAACGGACCCACGTAATTTTGGTGACACGGTTTGTTGAAATAATGCGGAAAATAACCCTTTTTGACTTCGGTCAAACCAAACGTTTTCGGAAACTCTGCCAGAGCAGATTGGACAAAATTTATGGAATCGATAAATCGAACGGTTCCGACTTCCATGTACATGATCTTCGTACCGTTGTAAATGCAATAGGGTTTAACGTTATGTTCCACGAAATATTTTAACAAAAATTGCGCGTCGTATGCTTTCGCATTGTGAGCTATGAACGTGCCCTTTTTGTCCAAAACAAATTCGCAAAAATCGTCTACGGTAGAAAATTCGTGTTGTCGACCGTTAAACTCTTGACACACGATTAAATTCGGTATGTGAACACCGGTGTCTTGCGTCGCTTCTATGTCGTAAAAATAATAATCCGTCGTTCGCGTTTTACAACTGTAACATTTTTTATCGTTCGTACACGTTGACGATTTGCACTTTCCACCCTTACATCGTTTCTTGAGCATAAAACACTTGTGTGTCGTCATGTCGACATATTGTTTACAATTCGGGCATTCGGAATGACCGCATATATGGGTTGTGAAGTCTTTGACCACTCGTTCACACTCTAAACATTTGTGAACAATTAAACAAACCATGTCCGTTTCGCCGTTTCTCGTACCTCTGTCGCGTTTATGTTCCCTAAAACATTCTTCGCCGAAAAACGTTCTGTTACAATCGTTGCACACTTTCCTTTCACCACCCGGGCAATTAGAACCGAAGCACGATAAACACTTTTTAGGACATCTGTGGCGATCTCGTTTATCGTACGGTTTTTTACAAGTATGACAGTAATATCCTTTACCCAAAAATCCCGTCATGGTCGTAATCACGTCGAAGTGATTTTTATTCTTGTACAGATATACCGCGTCGCTTCCTTCGCTCGTATAAATAAGGTCGTTAAATTGATCACCGCCCACTATGTTGATCTGCACGCCCAAGTGATTGGCAAACGTTTTCAGTCTTCTTCTAAAGTACAAACCGTGATCCCGGACGGGAACGCCCGCTTCTTCGTGAAGTTTTAAACGCTTCGACCCTTTGTAATTTTCGACTACCATTGAAAACCGTCGTAAAGTTGGGATCTCGTCCATTTATCTTTATGTTTATTGGCAACTGCCGTCACGATGGCTCGTGCCAAACACGTAGTGTCGTCGCTTTTAATCGTTATAATACTTCTTTTCGACGACGAAGTTGTCTTTGTCACCGGTTCTTTGGGTCTCCCCTTCCCTCTTGGCATTGTCGTAGACTGGACGACTATTTCTACTTCTTCTATGGGTACCTCGTAATATTCTATATAGTCTTTCAGTGCTTTGAATAAATCTTTGGCTAAATCCCCCGAGACGGTGATATATTTCGTACTGAAAATTTTCGGGAATTTCGGGTGATTGATGATGATGCGAAATTTATCACCGTTTTTGTAAACCTCTATCGTTTATCACCGACCTCACGAGGTGTAGAAATAAACGGTCTATATCGATAACCCTTTCCCTCAATAGGACTACTTTATAATCGTCAAAAGTGGTACCAAACTTTAACCTGTGTGTCGAGGAAATTTTGTCAAAACGATAGGTTTGCCCCGTGTATACACGTTTGGGTTTTAAAAATGTTTTTTTAAAATGGGGTGGGATCAGTAAATCCAATAACGGCTCGATATATTGATTCGTAATAGACATCTTTGGCGGGATCGGTAAATCCAATAACTGCTCGATAGATTGATTCGTATGAGACATGTTTTTAAATAGCTGTTAAATTCTTTAACGCGTTTTCAAGTTTTATACACTATACCATTGGACACCTGCAGTTGACACATACCGATTTAAAAACGGGGCACTCTAGCTATAGGTACCTTCGATACGTTATATATCATCATCTATATATAACTATTCATTTCCCTGTGTGACTACCAGACCGTGAATCGGCTATATATAGACCCGCAATTCCGGGAAATCTAGACACCGTTCGTTTCTCGGAAAAAAGGTGCTCTTAAGTGTAGGACATATACTACTTCCCGTCATTCCGGTAATTGGCGTCTTTATGGACCCGCAAAAATTCAGATTGAAAGTGAAACTGAAAGCTTCGATCATAAAATCACAAGTACGTGCAGCTTCACTAGCCTAGCCTAGGCATATTTTAATTTCACCGGGCATTATAGAATGGTACGTTTTCTTTTTTGATAGTTTTGTTTGATTTTAGTCACGATATCTCTAATAAAGCGGAACAACTTACGATAACTATCAATATCTGACTACACTGAGTGACTGACGGCGGCTTCTTTATAGTAATGGAGGGCATAACTAGAGATGAGGGTGTATCAAGGAAATCAAAGGGCAGAACAGAAATCAGAATTTATTTTACAATAATTAGGCCTAAAAGAAAATTTGAAACTTACATACATACTTGCTTCTTGACTTCTATAAATAGATTGTCAAAGCATTTAAGCTAACTGTCTATTCAGGTTTTATTTTGTTCTTGATAAAATTATAAATCAGTGGAACAATCAGCATGAATACAGTGTACAAATTGAGGATAATTTACTTGAACCACTCAGAAATGACATGTATATTTTATACTGTAACAAAATATACTTGTATTCCAGTCCTACTTATTAGAGTTAGTAGGCTTGAAATAATTCATTAATTTCTTTCTGTTCTTATTTGTTTTTTATGTTGTTTAAAAAATCAGTTAAAGCAGTAAATAGCATTTAATGGTACAGCAATAGCTAAAAAATGAGACATAGATATACACAAGTCCTCTGCCTGTCATCGAGTTTGTTGGACAATTTATGAAATTAATATGTGAGCTATATTTTACCACTTATTAAAAAATTAAAATGTAGTGTTTTCATTAAAATCTCTAGATGTAGCATACCCTAATTAAGTAGGATATGAAACTCTGGAAGAGAGATATCGATTGATCTAATGTAACCGAGGTCAGGTCTAGTGATGTTGAGGTCAGGTCTAGTAAAATTTTCTGGTACTGGTCCGACTGGTCTAGTTCTTTTTTAAGTTAATGTTGAGCCCTGCTTATGGGAGTTTTTTCCCTTTTAAGTGTATTTATCATGTTTTTGGACGTTTTTTGACATTATCTTAAAAAGTATAATAGGTAAAGTAAAAGTGAAGGAAGAGAAAATGTTCAGCACGCAAAGATCTACAAAAAAGTCAATAGGGCCAAAATTGTCAGGTTGCCCCTTATGGGAGTTATTTCCCCTTTTAAGTGGATTTTTCATGTTTTGCGCTGTTTTTTCCCTATTGTTCAGTGATCACCACCATGCTTTTGGTTGCTTTGTAGTATATTGTCAGTAAAATACATTTCACTCAGGTGAATTTTAAGGTCCAATGAGCCGACTGGTTTTCATGTTTATTAGCGATTTTATCTTTTACACATTTTTTTATGTTTCCTACAATGTTGACCAATTTTGCTAAGTGAGCAACTTAAGGCCCCTTGGGCCTCTTGTTTTGTTTTTTTAATATGAATGTGTGCCATTCTGTATAATTTTCCCGCCAGCCTCTGGTTTTCCCAACCATGATTAAACACCCTCTTTGCCTCAATCCTAATAAATATCAGTTTCGGGGATTTTCATTGTTGTACACAGTATTGCTTTATGGTTGATCATATGAATCATAATTTTTCCATTCAGAATAAATCACAGACATCGAAAAGGGAAACACAGAAGTCTGAGACACAGAGTCTGATGCCAGAGGTTCAGCCAGATTCAGAGGTGTCCTGTCCCATGCAGCGAAAAAAAAGGTGACGAAACATACGCTAGACTATGACATTGATAACACCGCCGTTTAAAAACACAAATTTTAGTTTATTTTTGGGAATGGGGTAATTTAAATGAAAACTTCTTCATCACATATTTAGTGTATATTACCCCCACCGCATCTACAGTGTATAGGTTATATATATGTTACCTGTCAACAAATCTTTGAGTTGTTAAGATAGATTAATAGTGGAAATGGATTGTCAGTGTTTCTACTTTTGAAAAATATGGATGATGGGACTGTTCTGAAAACAGGCTTTTACAGGAAGTATGGGATACTTAAGGCTGCTTAGGGCTGCTTGAAGACAAAGTGACACTTACTACATGTACTAGGTGACCACTGCGCCACTTGCGGACCATCAACTGTTCAAACAGCTGATTGACCTTATTTCTTTATGTTTGTCTCATGCAGTCTTCTTAACATTGGTCATTTATTTCAGCAGGGCACGAGAAGAAGAGACTGTTGATGAAGTGACATCTGTCAGCAAGAAAATTAAGCAGGAAAAAGTAACTCCTGTCAAAGTGCCAGAGAACACCACACTAAGGAGGAGTCCAAGGAGATCGCCAAGTCCAGTCAGTATTAGCAGTGTGAAAACTGAAAATAATGACGCGAATCAAACATCTCCATCATCTGGAAAGACCAACACAAATTTAAAAACTGTGAAAAAAGAAATTGATTTTGTTTGTAGGGCAACACCTTCACAAGGTCCTTTAATGGATTCTGTCAAACGTGAGCCTGTAACAGGAAGTAAGTCACCTAAGTCTTCTGAAAGATCCAAGTCGAAAGTGAAAGGGCAAACAGGGGTGGTTGACGCACAATTAGGGACAGATTTAATATGTTTAGACTCGGACAGTAAAAATGAGACAGTAAATAACAGCACAGGCTGGACAAACGTCACAATAAAATCATCAAAAGACAAAAGACAAGGTCACGACGAAGACAATATCTCAAAAAGTGACAAATCGGAATCCAAAGATGTGAAAAGAAGAGGGAAGAGGGAAATAATTGAAGATTCTGATGATGATATAAAACCTCACAGACACAAGAGAACCAGAAAAGAGATTGATGATGATGATGATGATGATGATGATGATGATAAAATTGGATTAGGGAAACGTTCTAAAAATAGACATAGTAAAATGAAAGATGTGGATTTGTTCGAAGTTCCAGACACAGGAAATGCAAAAAGACCAAGTGAGGTACATGTTGAAAGTGAAATCAGAAATAGATGCATGGAAAGAGGAAATACTTTATCACCTCAAAAAGGTTCTGTATCTATCAAGCAGGAAACAGAAGACGACTATTCAGGTGCTGTTATAGTAAACCAGGTACATGTAGATTAAGGTTCAACTGCAGTGCAACCTCGCTTAAAGACCATATCACTTAGGGGACCACCTGGCATTTAAGGGGGCAATAGCTATGTTTACCAAAATAAAAAAAAAATTCTACTTTTATTTGATGTACAATTACAAATAAGAGCTATACACAGGCATAAAAAATCTTATATTCCTATATATTTTGTGAAAATCAGTGTTGTATTCATCTACAAAAAGTAAGGTTGAGTTAATCAATTACAATTGAAAAAGTGTCAAACCTATGGTTTGTCAACAATCTTCACAAAATAGATAGGAATTTAAGATTTTTTATGCCTCTGTATATCTCTTTTTTATTATTGTTTATCAATCTAAGTAGTAAAATAAGGGGGGGGGGGGAGAGAAAAATTTGAAAAAAAAAAACCCCACAGCTAATGCACCTTAAACACCATTGAATATTATTAGTCTTTTGAAATTTTTTTTATGAATAATATAAAAAATCAATCCAGACCAGTGTTTTGGAAACCACCTTTCTAATCCTTCAAGTAGCTCAGGCAGGTGGTTTTAATAGTGAGGTTCCATTACATTTCATTATTCTGATTGTGTGCATTTGATAAAACAACTTGTTTAGCATGAGCTGCTGATAAACAAAATAATGAGAGTGTAACATGTTTCTCTAAACATGAGTATTGAAAGTAAAAGTCAGAATTTTAAGCTGGTGAACTGTGGTGACAAACGTCGGTTTATTTTTAACCATATTATTTTCTGGAGATATCATCTAGAGACATTCAATCAAATCTGAGTTTATTTTTACTGGGCATACTTTGCATGACACAAGAATCTGCAAAGTTGTTTTAATTCAATGCATTTGTAGCTGACGCCTCATTTCAGGGGTCAACAATAATGAACATTTCCACTCGTTGTATTTAAATCTACTTGTACGAATGCCAAAACAACTTGTCCAGAAATCAAGTGTAACATTTGAATATATTATGACTTTTTATTGAATTACTTTTTGCCTTCCTTGCGGACAAATTGGAAGTAACAGTCAGACCAGAGAAATTTGACCTTTGTTTGATGTCAGATGAGTTTTCTGTATTAACAGATAGATTAAGATAAATAATTTTATTTTTCTGCCCTGAGAAATATGACACTTTATTATCCTCATATTCAATGATTTTCCTTTTGCCAATATTTAGCCAGTCGGTAGTATCGACTTAGTGAGGTGTGAGTTCGAGTCTGCCTCCTCAAATTGGGAAAGTAGGTGTCGGCAAAAAGAACCCTCACACACAAGTGCCGATTGTCTACATTGGTGACCTCCAAAGCTGGAAAAAACAATAAACAAACAAACAAAAACAATATTTAGTTGTGTCTTTGCCTCTCAAATCTTGTCTACATTTCCAGCAAAGCTGGAAAAAATAGACTGAAATCTTAGGCAAAATGAAATTTTAAGTTTTGAGGAAAAGTGTTTTTGAATGGCAGTAAAATTTACCCCTTAATCAATACATTGTATTTTGTCTGTAGGAAGATGAAGCCAATACCTTCTTACCTGCAGAACAACCTGGATATCTGAACACAGGCAGAGCTAGTGAGGTAATATTTATATCAGCTGTCCCGGGGATTTGGTTTGGCAACTTTTCTTGATATTTTGTTTACATATTTTGTTATTCATGAAGCCTCATCCAGTTCCAGTTAACTGTGCTGGCATTTGTCAACCAATCAGATCGAAGCTTTTAAACAATTTCAGAATTGTATTGGATCAACAGACTATCCAATAACCTCTGTTGCCGATTACAAGTTCTGTGACTGGATATTAAATTGGACACACTTACTGCTTATAGATATTCATTAGTTACGAGTAATTTAGGTCACATGGGAAGGAAAGAGCATAGCAATTCCGGATTGTGGTTTTACAACAATGGTCCCATGTACAGATATGAGGTTTCCAGGGACCAAATATCAAAGGGGAATAACTCTTTTACATCAAAGGTGTCAATTACTTGTAATAACACTCATTTCCGACTTAATGACTGTGGCAGATGTAAGACATATTTTTTGATATTGGTTGAAGATTCCTGTACTAGGCCAGACATAAAATATTCTCTGTTTGCTGTTTACCGACTCTACCCTTTTACCTAGGGGTAGGTAGGTAGGGAAATTATTTTATTTTATCGGAAATTGTTCTGTCATTGTGCAGTCAGTCATTTTCTGTACAAACTATAATGAAAATAATTGTAAATGAGGACACATTAAATATTTCATAAATGTTTGAGATAGACATGAGAAAAGAGAGGTTATTTGTAAAATTTCAATAAGTTTTCACTGTACAACAATTATCTATCGATTCCCAATGGTCATCTCATAGCATTTGTTCACTGGTTGCAAGTTAAACAGACTTGCCAATATTACATCAGAGGCTCAATTTGAACTCCCAGCTATCTGCAATCAGTGATAGGCGAAGCAGTGTTTATAATAAAGTGCATGGTGCAGTGACAGAGTCGGTGTTTTAAAATGATAACTTTCCTGGGACTTTTTATTATATTTCTAATGTAAATTAGAGAAATACACAGGGTTATGTTAAAGAAAACAGGTGTATAAATTTAATTGATTTCATTTTACTAGATTTGATATCGTTTTTGTAAAATTATTACGTTTTGACAAATATTTTTGAAATAAAAAAATAATGGTAGGTAACTCTTATGTAACTGTCTACACGATTTTATGTTTGCTATAACATTATTCCCTTCAGCTTTCATAAAAGGAAGAAACATATTAAACAAATTTACACAGGTGTTTCCTAAATTGTTTATCTTAGTAAAACATGTATCATACAGGATTTTTGGTTTCCTATTTTTATAAATAATATTTGTAGAGAAAATGTCATTCTGGGATATAGCAGTAGCTTAGGCCGAACTTTATGTCCCAATTTTAAGCGATTTTTTTTTAAATTGAAACTTCAGAAAAACAGCGTCAAGTCTGAATATTTAGAGGAAGAAGATATGCCATCGAAATGTGTTGTGACAAAGTTTATTGATCTGGTAGCCAGAAAACCTAGGAGTTCCGAAGAGAGTAACGGTGATGGCGATGAACAAGTGCCTGCTGGTTACACCAGATGGAAAGGGAAACTTGTGAAGAACTTTAAGAAATTTAGAAAGGTAAATTGAAAATGCTGTGAAATATTTTGTGTACTTTGCCTTTGATAAAAGTAATATTGTTAAAGTACACATTTGTAATTACAGAGAGAACGCATAGTGTTAAAGTAATTTGTTTATTTGTTGTTTCTTTGTTTATTGTTGTTTAATGTCCCATTCAAGAATCTTTCACTCATATGGAGACATTACCATATGCGGGTGAAGGGCTTCAAATTTTGGCCTATGCTTGGAACTTTTGGTCATTGAGCAGTGAGGGTTCTTTAATGTGTCGACACCTACTGTAAACTGGGACCTCGGTTTTTACTGTTTTGTCTGAAGGACAGGAAACTAACCTGGCACCGCTGGACTCGAACTCACGACCTTACAATCAAGAGTTGAGTGCGCTACCATATGAGCCAGGCCGGCTCTAAAGTCATTTGTTATTACAGACCAAACACATGGTGTTAAAGTACATGTTTATTATTACAGGCAGAACACATGGTGTTAAAGTACATTTGTTATTACAGACTGGGGCTTAAAGAAAATTTTAGTGTCCACTCGGTACGGTGCAGAGTGGCTTTGGAAATTCACTCAACACTTGGGCAAGTTTACTCAACACCTACCACAAGTGAAAATTATTTTTTAGGAAAAGAATACAATATTTATTCAGATTAATCATTTGAAACTCAAGTTCTCAATAACAACAAAAAGCAAGGATTTTTTTCATACATACAATGTCTGTCAAGTTGTTAAATTCAAACACACAAATTTTACTACTGCAAAACTGAAAAATTCAAACACTTAAATAGTAGCTCAGTCACTAGACCAAAAATTCTGCAATGATTTTAAGCTACTAACTAGATTTATGTACTGTGGTAAATTCGGGTTCTGTCATGTTTTGTTGTGGTAAAATATGAATTTAAGTAACTTAAAATCGAGGCAGAAATTCAGCCAACTCGGTCGTGCAGCACATGAAAATGGCCCATGACAGAATCCCAATGCCAACAGGGCAACAGACAGTCACAAATGTATCCCTAATTAACTGTCATAATTAGGCTTGAATCCGAAAAGATGACAAATTTCTTTGAGACATATAATGAATGTTGACCTCGTAGATATACTGCATTTTGATAAAAATTTCTCAGAGCTACTTGTATGAGTATGAGTGTTGTCCCGTGTTTTGTCTATCGCAAGTCTGACAAGCAAGGTACTGAATGGTTTCCTTGAAATTGATGTTTATTTATTCACATCAGTGATGTACGTATCGTAAATATGTGATGCATTATTTTTATTAAAAATACAACTGTTACAAAAAATTGAAAATCAAAAATAATTTTGAGACCCAAGAAAAAATACTCGGCACGCGGACGAGTGAAGGCTCAAATTTACACGGCACTTCCAAAAAAAATCACTCGTCTGGACGAGTGGACGAGTGTTTTTTTTTAAGCCCTGCATACAGAACACATGGTGTTAAAGTACATGTTTATTATTACAGACACAACACATGGTGTTAAAGTACATGTTTATTATTACAGGCACAACGCATGGTGTTAAAGTACATGTTTATTATTACAGGCAGAACATGCGGGAGCTGGAGGACTACCAAGAATCATTGGAGGGAGTGATTTAGAAGCCCATTTCAGTTCTGCGAGAAAAGAGATTGATGACTTTTTTAGAGAGGCTATGGAGGTAGGTCTCAAAGACTCACTGAGTGACACAGGTATCAAGTAATGAACTATGGAATGCTCCCCTAGAAGAGGTATCAAGTATTGAATTATGGGATGCTCCCCTAGCACATATTTAAAAATCTACTGGTGAACCAATGAACAGATTACTTTCAAATCCAGTAAGCAAGATTATTGAGCCAATACCTATGACGTTTGCAAAGTAAATCATTATATGTTTATAAACAAGCTACTAGTGGATGTTCAAATGACATTGGGTGCAGATTTGTACTAGTAATGGTATATTGACTCTTACTCAAAACTGATTGACGTTTTGTGTGTGTAAGTCTGTATATATTTATATATATGAAAAAAAGTTTTCCAGAAATATCTGAGGATCTTTGTGGCAAAATTTCAAGGTCTTTCGGTCAAATTATCTAAGGATCATTAAGACAAAGTTTCAAGGCCATGGGGTCAGTGGCTCATTAACTGTAGATAATGGAAAATATCTAATGTCATCAAAAGTTACAGTTGCAGTTACGAGCCAGTCTGCCTGGAAACCATGCAAAATAGAAATAATATCCAAATGACTTGTTAGAACTTTTCAAATCTTTTTATATTTTGTAGATACATTATCACGTATAAGGAAATACAAATGACCTTCAAATATTTATCACACTTTAGAATATATATATTATTTTAAAAAATGGAAAATTACCATTTTTGCAATTTTGTAAAACTTGGACTATTTGGACAGGTGCAAGTAAATGTAGGGGAAAAATTCTTTGGTTATAAACGTATTTTGACTGTTGTAATACAGTTTTACATATTATCTTACCAATAAAACTGTAACATGATGTGACACACTGATATTTGTTATTTAAAACTGCTGAAATTGCCTAATTTTCAGTTGCATTTTGACCATAAAAGACTGAATACAGATGGCACTCTATACAGAGACTACCCTTGAATATAGAATATTTAGAAAATATTTTGCATAGAGAGTGGTTGTTATGAAGGTGTCTTGTATGCAAAAATCTCAGCTCAATGTGATAACATTGCAATTGGAGCCTATTGCATAGTTTTCTGTCAGACTATCTCTAAAGTGAAAAAGATCTACTTGGTGAGACAGTCAAGTCACATGGCATTCTGTACAACTCTAACTGCATCAGTATGGGTCAGTAACAGAGGATCAGATACAGCTAGCAATAACTCCATATGTATCTGGTAGGATATAGGAGACAATTTAATGATAAAACAATTTTTCTTCATTTTTTCCCCAAAAAAAAAAAAAAAAAAAAAATAAATAAAGGCTGAACTAAATCATTTTGAACCTGTTTCAGGTGGAGAGTCAACAGAACGATGCTGACAGAAAAGCACAAGAATTATTTGAGTAAGTCATGTGTCTCTTGGAGGTATGCTTGAGAGTTTATTTTAGTAAATCATGTCGTAGAAAAATGTTATATTAGTAAGTCATATATCTCAGGCAAAGAATGTTAAAATTACTGTCTGTTTCGCGCTGCCAAAATATAAAAGGGTTTTAATCGTATCAAGGGCCTCGGTTGCCATGTGGTAATAGCAGAGGAATTCATTGTGTAATATTGAATTTATGACCTTGACCTTTGACTCTGACCACAATAAACATCTGGGTGAGTGACATACTTGTGATGATATTTAATTAAAAACATATTTTATCAATAATTTTAATTTAATGTGGTTAAGTCAATTATGAATATGGATACATATAAAGTGAATTCTGCTGAATTGCATAGCCAAAATGTAGGAGAAAATTATGCAAATAACAGGAATATGCAATTAACAGGAATAGAGTATTTTAGTGTACAATGATGAGTTATATTGATCTAGTCCTTTCAGTTATGTGTATTATAATATTAGAAACATCCTAGGTACACTTGTAAATTGAATCCCATTAAGCATTAGGGTAAAATAATATCATAAAAGCAAAATTTATATAGAACTTACTTTGGTATGTTCTCATTTTTCTGAAAATATATGTAGTATGTACACACCTAACTTTTTACCGTAATCAGTACATTTTCCCCCATTTTGGAGAATATTTTATGCAATTAACAGGAATTCTTGGTTTAACCTATGCAATTAAAGGAATATTTAACTTGTAAGAGATAGGAAATGGTTTTGTGTTTTGAATTCGTATGCAATTAACAGCAATATGCAATATTAGGTATGCAAATAAGTGGAATCGACTGTATTCTGCATATACTAAATGCAGACTGTCTTTAGGGACATTCAAAGGGCCTAGCAATTTTTTGTCATTTGTGCAACATGTATGATAAGGTGTGTTACATGTCTCGGGAAGTTAAGTGTGTAACATGTCACAGGAAGGTAAGTGTGTATATATCTCAGGAAGTATATAATCATATTTCAAATCAACAAAAATTTAGAAAATATGTGACACCAAACGATCAAATATTTGAGACAGACCACTCCAGAGATGTTATTATTATTAAAATGATTGTATGTGTATATTTTTTTTGCAGTTATGAACCTAAAGCTGCAGCATCTAAAAACAGAGGCAGATAAATTGAGTCTTTATAATTTGTTATTGTTACGGAATTATTAGGAAATAAATATGCAATATCTTTAGATCAGGTGTTTGTCATTATTATGCCCCCCATCATAGAAGGAGGGACATATTGTTTTGCTGCTGTCCGTAGGTCGGTGTGTCCGTACACCAAAAGTTTCCATTCATTATCTCTGCAGGGGGCGCATATTGTTATGAGGGTTAATGGGTGCTTGTTTACAATTATTTGTACTTGTTGAACTTAGTGCATCTGGACCTTTCTGTAAGATCAGTTGTTTGTGTGTTTGTTCAAGGACATTCTAACTCTGTCATCATGTTACTATTTTTAGCCATAGGGGTTTTCCGTATTTTCTAGAAAGACCATTTTCTTGATTGTTCCTGGAGTTTATATTTCACAAATGATCCGATATGCCAGGGCGTGCACAACATATGAAGATTTCATATACAGAGGTAAACTACTCACTGACAAATTATTGACACAGGGATATCGAAAACCGCGTTTAATGTCAACGTTCCGCAAGTTTTACGGTCAGTATAATAGTCTTGTTTGCGACTATTCTGTTTCACTAAGTGAAATGTTGAGTTGCCTTTTCGTTGGCGGTTGTTGAGACGTCTGTACCAATTGTGACGAGGATACACTCCTCGCGTGTTTTACTGGACTTGACTGTGGACTCACGGCGGGTGTGACCGGTTGACAGGGGATGCTTACTCCTCCATGGCACCTGATCCCACCTCTTGGTTTCCAGAGGTCCGTGTTTGTCCATTTTTACCGGATTTGTATCTATGTCCTGGACATTCTATTGATTTATGCTTTGGTATCTGAGATTTTTATATCTAGTGATTTCTAGAACTATTTTAGAGTATATATATAGAGATGATCAGGTTTTTGGGGCAGAACAAGTTTATAACAAGTGAAGAACAGATTTAGAACAGCTGAGACCATTTATAAGACTAAGTTACAGGAGAGCAGACCAAAATTTTTATATTGGGGTTTATGTAAAATTAGTGCACATCACTATTACATACAAATTGGAATTTATTGTGTATTCAAGTGGATCCTTTTAATATTACATTTGGACTGGAATTTATTTGTGTATTCGTGTGGATATCCCTCTCACCTCTGGTTCGAATCCCGCAAGGGTCATTTCGAATTAAGTGGGAAAGTTTGCCAGATTTCTTGCGGAAGGTCGTTGGTCTTTACCCGTGTAACTGGAGTTTCTCCTCCACCAATAAAAACTGGACGCCATCATATGACTGAAAGATTGTTGAGTATGGCGTAAAAAAAAAAAATTAAAAAAAAAAAAAAATCGTTTGGATCTCTGAACTGGAATTGAACTGTGAGTTGTGATTTTTAATTACTGTAAACTGTCATTTAGATTAAGTTTTTATTTTGTTATTGTTAATAAAATTTATGAATTTACTTTACTGTGTTCTTGATTTTTGCTGGCATATTTTAAAGTAATTCTGTCCTCATAACAATATATTGAAATGGAAGTTTGGCATACAGATACATCATGAGAATATCTAGGTCTGGTTTATATTTATAAATGATTCAGTTTCCATCAAACAATTTCTGATAGAGCTATGCCCTTTGAACTTTGAAAATTACCAATAATTCACAGTTTCCGTTTATGGGGGGAGGGGAGCATAACTGTTTTACAAACAGCTCTGTTTTTTTATTTTTGTTAAGGTACCAAATTTTGTCAGTCCATAGAACTAAATGCAAATCTTTTGATTTCTTTCAAATTCATATTTGGAAGGTCGGACCACAAAATAGATATCTTTTGTATTTTGATTTGCTTTTGATTTTGATTTCTGTGTTTTACGCAATACTCAACAATCTTTCAGTCATATGATGGCGTCCAGTTTTTATTGGTGGAGGAGAAACCCTGGTTACCCGGGTAAAGACCACCGACCTTCCGCAAGAAAATTGTATTTTGAAGGAATCTATTTTATGTTTGCAAGGAACCACGTAATGCATTTCATCTGTGTTTGAAGTAACCTGGTCATGCATGGATCTCCGTGTATCTGTTCATTTTATGTCCTGGACATTCTATTGATTTATACTTTGGTATCTGAAATTTTTATATTTGAAAACTTTTGATGCAGTTCTTGAACTTACTTGATTTCTTTGATATTTGATAGGAAAATCAACCTAAACAGACAATTACCATAAAGTGATCAGACTTTTACAGGAAAACATGTCAGAAAAGATCTTTCTCAATTTATCCCGTTTCGTTGGGTCTGTCTTTTAGAAATTTACATAATTAGTATGAATCGGAGATGAAATTGTGTTTTACTGTTGCTGGTATTCCAGAATGTCGACATGTGAAGAATGTGTCATACGATGGGGTCGAGCTTGATACTCTTTCGGAGTGGGTTAAGTCGATCAGGGATGTTCTTAAACGAAGATTTTGACAAAATTAAGAAAAAAAAAACATTCTGTTAATACCAGACACAAGTAAATTTTTTTGTGATCCGGATGTTGTCGGATAACCTTCCCAACTCTACAACAGTTTTATCATAGTCCCTTTCTGCAAAGCATCTAACAGCTTCACATTTGTCTCTAGGAGATACTACTTCAGCAACTGAATGGAGGAACTTGGTCTTCATACACACCCTGGAAACCCTGCATACACTCTATGAAAAAGTAGATAACCATAAATCCGTTCTCACTTCGTTTAGAATACAGACTAGCGACACAGTTTGAATTGCCATACATTTATTGGATTTCAAAGATGCACAAAAATCCTATAAACATTGCAGTGTCATCTATATTCTCAGCCAAGTCTCTATCCATTTTACTCACCAAATTGCTTACATATATTAATGAAGGTCTTCAGAAGTACTGTACAACTGCCTGCTCAAGAAGCGGAGCCAATTGGATGTGGACCCTGTAGAGTTGATGGAACATCTAAAGTATTCAAATTTCAAGCATCAATCAAGTCTTTTGATTTTTCTACACAACAATTCCTCACCAGAAACTTAAAAACAGACTCACTGAATATTTGTCAAGTTAATGTAGAAATTAGAAAATTATACAAGAAAGGGAATCAACTGTTTATCTTCATTCCGCGGTATAGGCATTGAGAAAGATGGTATTAATTGGATTCAAGCACGGACCATAGTCCAGTTCCAGACATGGCTTGGGGCTCTTTCCGCACCTTTTTGAATTGCCAGGAAGGCCCTAGTCACCTCTAAAAGGGTCCAGGAATTGTTTACCTTAGCTCTAAATGTGAAACCCCTGTTGAACATCCCCATGAAATAAAGGCCTTAAAGTCATACCGAACCCTAAAACATTACATACAAATCTTTCAAAAGACCCAGTTTAAAATTTCGATCGCAAAGTAACCATTACTCATTTATTCATAATAAAATTCATCATTCATTCTCCAAATCACTGGGACATCCATATCTGCTCTAATTCCGAACCCCATAATAAAAAATAAAGAATTTTTAAAAAGATTTTGGAATTAAATTCCCAAAAAGGAAAATAAGTTCCGCAAGATGAAATTTCGGCCATCAAAAAACGAACGAAAAAAGAATTACCGAACATTAATAATTCATGAGCTCCATGAGTGGTACACAGACTAAATATTTTATATACAAGACAATTTTGAGTACCTACAACCAACCCCATAATCGTGTACACCCCGTAAATTAATTACACTCCCAAATAAATGGTTTGTCCCCTTCAAAATTCCGCTGGGTCGTTATATCATTTCCCGACTGCAATAATAAATCCTAGACAGTCTCGGATTACACTGACCACATCCTAGTCCCCTGTTCAATTTTTAATTAGAATTACTCATCGATGTAGAATTAGATTTAACCCGATTGATGATTGTATACTCTTAGACAGTATTGGTGATTGTACACTCTTTGACAGTATTGGTGATTGTACATCCTGACAGTATTTGTGATTGTACATTCTGACAGTATTTGTGATTGTACACTCTTAGACAGTATTGGTGATTGTACACACTTGGACAGTATTGGTGATTCGTATACTCTTGGACTGTGTTGTTGATTTGCTTACTATTGGATAGTATTGGTGATTCGTATACTCTTGGACTGTATTGTTGATCTGCTTACTATTGGACAGTATTGGTGATTCGTATACTCTTGGACTGTATTGTTGATCTGCTTACTATTGGACAATATTGGTGATTCGTATACTCTTGGACTGTATTGTTGATCTGCTTACTATTGCGATTGTATTTTCTTGGACAGTATTGGCAATTCGTATACTCTTCGACAGTATTGGTAATTGTATACACTACACTTGACCAGTATTCTTGAAGAGTATTGGTGATTGTAAACTGTTGGTCAGTATGAGCAATTCGTTTGCTCTTGGACAGTATTGGTGATTGAACACGCTTGGAAAGTATTGGTGATTGTACACTCTTTGACAGTATTGGTGATTTGTATGTTCCTACACAGTATTGGTGATATAAATACTCTTGAACAGTATTGGTGATTATATACTCTTGGACAGTATTGGTGATATATATATATATATATATATATATATATATATATATATATATATATATATATATATATATATATATATATATATATATATATATGTTTTTGTGACTAACTCACTCAACAGCGTAATATGCAACAACCGGGAAAAGAACAAATGTGCGGATAAATTGACATATTTTCAGGTTTTTTTTCACCCATAACGACGTAAACACCACTTAGCTGTGTAAAGCAATCACGATTTCGATCTGTTTTTCTACTTTTAGTACTTGTACTTGATGCACAATAACAACTAATATGTATGTTAACACAGTTGATGCCCCTTTTAGTACTCTTCGTATGACGAGTATAGAGATATCAGATGTAGACTCTTGTTGAGAGTTCTGTCATGTTTTTAATTTGGAATTTACTAGTTCTCTTCCTAGTAAATTAGTACTCCTACGATTTCCTGCAGGTGACAAATCAAAAGTCATAAACTTGTAAGTTGCCATGGTTATGACAAAGAAAAAATGAAGAGACATGTGTTTACCTAACAAGAGAAAATATTCTTGTTTACAACAAAGAAAAAGAAAAATCTTAACCTAATTTTCAAGACCAAAATTGATTTTATGAGAGTAAATTTGATACGATATAAAAATATAGAAAATCACATTTATAACTTTGGTATTATGTTTATTATATTTATTAAATTAAAGAACATTTCGGTAATATATCAAAATATTTAAATAATTTAATTGAATTTAAAACTAAACTGTATATTTTATACAGAAATATTTATTAATTTGTTAAATCATGAAAATATAAAAATTTCAAGTTTTAAATTTACTAGTTGGGTGGTAAATACATACATAAATACATTAAAACATTACAATAAAATTTAATGTCCTCCAAAGGGAAGTATCAGTATACGAAAAAGCATTAAAATTGGCCTTTATCAAGTGAAAGACAAAAATATGTATATCAATTACATAGTATTAAGTGTGCACAATACAAAGCCCTAGTGCAACTAAGTGGCCAATTTGTGAATTTGAGTGTTTTAATGTCTTTTCGTAAAACATTGCAGTTCCACAGTTCAAGTGCTGCAAAATTTGAAATACTTTGACAAATTATGAATTCATTAAAATATAAACCGTTAAGAGTATAAAAAGTACAGACAGAAGTTTTTAATTGTTAATCATTAAAATATAAATCGTTAGAGTATAAAATTACAGACACGTAAGTTTTTAATTGTTAATCATTAAAATATACAAATGTAGAATACATGTAAAAAGTGCAAAAACTAAACTTGTGTACAAATAAAGTGAAAAGCGGTGATACCAAAGTATATACTATTAGTATATAGATAAATAGAGTGTAACCTCGCCACTAAGACCAACTACCTGACACAATGTGGTCTTTTTAGTACAGTGTACCCTCGCTATTAAGACCACCTAACTGACTGACTCAAGTCGGTCCGATTAGTGGGGTGGTATATTTCGTGAGGTACTGTACTAATTATAGATTTATCAAAGGACTAAAAAGTTGTGGTGAGAAATGTGAGGTGGTCTCCTAAGCGAGGTGGTTTTCAGGTGAGGTTTCACTGTATACAATTAAAATAAGTATAAGATGTGCAGATACTGAAGTGTTAACCATTAATCAACAAAAATATACAAATAAAGCAAAAATAAAATGCACAGATACTAAATTTCTAATTATCATTCAACAAAAATATACAAATATTTCAAAAATGAAAAAAAAAAACGGATACTAAAAGTTTTAATTCATATTCCACAAAAATATACAAATATTTTTTAAAAGTGAAAAAAAAAAACCAAAAACAGATACTAAAAGTTTTAATTCATATTCAACAAAAATTTACATATATCTCAAAAAAATGAAAAGAACAGATACTAAAAGTTTTAATTATTATTCAACAAAAATATACAAAAACTCTAAATCTAAGTTACAGTACAGATACCAAAAGTATTAATCGTTGGTAAACAAAAATGAATAAATATATGTATAGCAAAAAATAAAAAGTTCAGATACCAAAAGTTTTAATTAGTAGTCAACAAAAATAGAAAAAATACAGATATCTAAAGATTTAATTAATGTCATAAAAATTTACAAAAAATAAGAAAATAATACATTCTTAAAATTTGTCAAAATAATTAAATCTCTGAAAACGAATCAGCTAATTCATGCAGCTCTTGTTTTGGAATCACAGCAGCTCTTAATTGTGTATGAAACATGTCTGTAGAAGCAGTGTCTTCGGAGTTTTCGGGACTCTCCATACAAACGCTCTTAGACAAAATAGCTCTCAGGGTTTTAGGTATTGCTTTTCTCTGTATTTGTTCCTTCATAATTGCAATTACATTAAAGTTTGTTTTCTTCTCTAAATAACGCCTAACAATTTCCATTTTAAAATTTCCCCATTCACTGTCGATAAATGAGTGTGAAAGTACAAAACAAACGTATCTGCTTTGTTCTACAGCTTGTAAGATACAATCAGTGATTGCGATTCCTTCCGGGAAATCTCTTTCATACAGATACAGTTTACACTGATTGTCTCTCGCTAGAACTTTCGCTATGTTATCCTGCATCCAAACTTCATCTTCAGCTGAGAAACAAACAAACATATCATAGTTAATGGTGTTTGTCATCGGGATCGGTGTGTACCGGCTTTTCCAAAATCGACTGATCTTCAAAAGGGTGTACTCCAACTTATCTCTTTTACAATAAACAAGAACAACAACAATAATCACGACAACCAACACACACATTATCACAGAAATAATGATTAAGAACTTGGAGGAACAATTGTCATCCAAAGAGTCATTCATATTTTCGATAATTTCAGCCAAGTTGGACATACTTCCATGATAGGAGCACTTTGCTTCTTTGATATCAGGGACCCTATCTCTGTTGTCTTTCAACCAGTGCAAAAAATCTAATGTGGCACATGAACATGATAGTGGATTTCCACTGATCAATATTGTTGATTTGGGAGCGAATTTATCAATGATAGCTCTTTCATTTTTTGCTAAAGTTATCAACATATTATTTCTGATATCTATTAGCTTCAAGTTAGGATAATGCCAACCGTGTATTGGAAAACTATAGAACAAATTGTGTCTGAGAACAAGATATTCCAGAGTCGGTGATGCGTCTTTCAACAAATTTTTATGAAGTGTCCTTAACTTGTTTTTTGACAAAATCAGATTTCTAAGCTTGTTTAAACCACCTAAAAATGTACCATTTTCATCATGTTTAAATCCTTCATCGAGACCAGAATTTGAGGCGTCAAGAGATTGCAGTTCGGTCATTTTACTCAGGAATTTAGAATGTAAATTGTCACACTGCCAGTCCGACATATTTAAGATTTGTAGATTTGGCAGGCCTTCTACCGTTTTATCGCATAAAGTCGAACATGTACCGGCAAGGTTTAAAGACCTTAAACTTTTTGCCTTAAATTTTAATCGCCGTAAATTTTGAAATTTTATATCGTTGTATGAGAGGTCGAGTGTTTGAAACGAATCCGGAAAGAAAATGGTCAAAGTCTTTGGATTATCACTATTTTTGTTATGGCGATTTCTTACACAAGGTGACATGCAGCATGCTCTCAAGGTCTGGATATTCTTGAAAAAGGGGAGAGCTAAAATGAATTGCTCGTTAAGTAAACGGTTGTACGAGATATCAAGATTCCGAATATAATTTCCAAAGTTAGAATGTGAAAGAGAAAACCACGGTATTTCACCTATGACGTTTTCATCCAAAAGAACAACCTTGACATATATGTTTCGCAAATATTGAATATCACTTATGTTAACAAATGTCATCTTTCCCATTTCGTATTGCGTTTTGGACAAATCTATCAAAGACATTGTCTTGTTCTGAAGCGGGTAAAGGGACTTGAGAACAACATTAAATTCTGATACATGTAGTCTCATTACAAGAACCTTGATATGTTGAAATGGGTGCAAAAAATTAACGTCAAGTTTTGGAATAAATCTTCGACTAACAAAAGTAAAATTCTGTATATTTAAACCGTGGAACGCTACGAAAGAATCGTTCTGGATACTTAGTGAGTTAGTGCCCTGTAGCGCTAATGATTTTAACTCTGTAAATTGTTGAACTTCATTGCCAAACTTAAACCCATCAAATACATCGATAAACAGATACTGGAGTTTGATTAAACTGGTAATTTCTTTTAAAGGATAAAAACGGTCGATATGAAACTTATTGTTTTGAATATACAGTCTTTTCAATCTCGTGAGTGTGTTGAAGCACCCATCTTCAAATGAATCGTTCTTCAGATGGTTTGTACTGATATCCAATACCTTTAATTTGACTGCATATTCAAAAGCATCTTTATCTATCACAGAAACACGGCAATGTGAAACCCTGATAGATAATAACTGGGAGAAAAATGTCCTCTTCGATATTCGAGATATGTTGTTGTATGAAAAATCAGCAAATGTTACCGTTTTTGGAATGCTAGGAGGAATTTCGGTCAAGCCTATCTTAGAACAATCAAAAAGCGTCCCATGTCGCTTGAGTCTACATGGTGTTTTGACCTCTGAAAGAATATAAAAAGATTAATTGTGAATGAATGTAATGTCAAACGGCTAGTGAGAACTAGTGGTCATAGTCAGAATGACAAGTCAAGACTAGTAGCCATTGCAATATAATAGTCTACAGACTGACTAGTGATCGTACAAGAATATAGTCGGAAGAGCTTGTGACCCTCATGAGAATATAGTCGGTAAAACTAGTAAGTGCGTGTGACCCTTGTTAGAATATAGTCGGTATAAATAGTAAGAGCTTGTGACCCTCATGAAATATAATCGGTACGACTATTAAGAGCTTGTGACCATGGTGAGAACATAGTTGGTACGACTAGTAAGAGCTTGTGACCCTCATTAGAATATAGTAGGTACGACCACGTGTCCATAATGAGATTAACACGTGACCATTAAGACAATAAAGTCAGAATGGCTAATAAAGACATGTTACCTGAGCGATAGTGGAGTCAGAACTACAAAGTGAAATATTTATACAGACCACTAGTAAAGACTAGTGACATAGTGAAATCGACTAATAACGATAAGTGACTTTAGAAACAGCATAGTCGTCGAAACAACAAATACGGATAAGTAACCTTAGACACAGCATAGTCGGAACGACTAGTAATGATAGTGACCTTAAAAACAGCATAGTCGAAATGACTAGTAATGATAAGTGACTTTAGAAGCAGCATAGTCGGAACGACTAGCAATGATAATGACCTTAGAAACAGCATAGTCGGAACGACCAATAATGATAAGTGACCTTAGAAACAGCATAGTCGGAACGACTAGTGATGATAAGTGACCTTATAATCAACAAAGTCTAATTGGCTAGTAACGATAAGTGACCTCAGAAACAGAATTGTCGGAATGAATATTGATAACTAGTTACCACAGCGAGAACTTAGATATTTACCCCTAATAAATGTAGTTGAGTACAAACTACCATAATCAGAACGGCTAGTAAGTGACTAGTGGCCATAGACAGAACAGGGTCAGGATAATTAGAGGTCTACTGACCACAGCACAAGACTGGGTCAGGATAATTAGAGGTCTACTGACCACAGCACAAGACTGGGTCAGGATAATTAGAGGTCTACTGACCACAGCACAAGACTGGGTCAGGATAATTAGAGAGGTCTACTGAACACAGCACAAGACTGGGTCAGGATAATTAGAGGTCTACTGACCACAGCACAAAACAGGGTCAGGACAATTAGAGGTCTAATGACCACAGCACATGACAGGGTCAGGATAATTAGAGAGGTCTACTGACCACAGCACAAGACTGGGTCAGGATAATTAGAGGTCTACTGACCACAGCACAAGACTGGGTCAGGATAATTAGAGGTCTACTGACCACAACACAAGACTTGGTCAGGATAATTAGAGGTCTACTGACCACAGCACAAGACTGGGTCAGGATAATTAGAGAGGTCTACTGACCACAACACAAGACTGGGTCAGGATAATTTGAGAGATCTACTGACCACAGTACAAAACTGGGTTAGGATAAGTAGAGATGTCTACTGACCACAGCACAAGACTGGGTCAGGATAATTTGAGAGATCTACTGACCACAGCACAAGACTGGGTCAGGATAATTTGAGAGGTCTACTGACCACAGTACAAAACTGGGTCAAGATAAGTAGAGATGTCTACTGACCACAGCACAAGACTGGGTCAGGATAATTTGAGAGATCTACTGACCACAGCACAAGACTGGGTCAGGATAATTTGAGAGGTCTACTGACCACAGCACAAAACTGGGTCAGGACAATTAGAAAAGTCTACTGACCACAGCACAAAACTGGGTCAGGATTATTAGAGAGGTCCACTGACCACAGCACAAAACTGGGCCAGGGTTATAATGATTGAATAAGTGACAATAAATAATAAAAAAACAGAGTAAATTTACAAAATGAATACTTACCATTTGCTAGTATCAGTGACCATAGGAAGCACGCAGTCAGAACTGCAGAGAAGTGTTTTCCTGTGAGATACATGACCTTTGCGTACTCTGTATAAAAAGTTAAAGCAGCATGACAATGTCATCCAAAACAAAAAGAAGTTTGTTTGTTTGTTTGTTTGTTTATTGTTGTTTAACGTCCCACTCAAGAATATTTCACTCATATGGAGACGTGACCAAATGCCGGTGAAAGGCTTCAAATTTTGGCCTATGCTCGGCACTTACGGCCATTTAGCAGTGAGGGTTCTTTAACGTGCCGACACCTACTGTGACACGGGATCTCCAGTTTTTACTGTCTCATCCGAAAGACAGGAAACCAACCTGTCGCCGGCCGAACTCGAACTCACGACCTCACGATCTAGAGTCGATCGTGCTACCGACTGAGCCAGGCCGGCTCACAAAAACAAGTAAATGAAAACAAAATAGAAAATATTTGTAAAAATTCTAGGCGATAATGTATATTTCAATTCAGTTGATATCTCTAGTGATAAAGTAACGACCATTAACAAGTTAGGCAAGCATTTTATCTAAAATGAAAATTTGGTGGCATTGTCTTTTTTAACAGTAATTATGAAAAGCAGCGAATAATTTTCAAAACTCTTACCTGAATAAACGATCATATATGATAGCCAGCTACACAAATCGTTATTATAAATACGGGTCTTCAAACTTCCTTATTGCAACATTAAAGGACGTTTTTGTTGTAAAGAAAACACGCATCATTGCTTCTGGATAAACAGATGTAATGAATACTAAAGTGAAAAATACACGTTTTTGGGGAAAGGGGGAATCACCGAATAGGTATAGCCATCCAGGTGACAAAATATCTATCTCAAATTAAATTTTTAGAACTGGATATATATTTACCTTTTAAAACATGTAAGCAAACACACACACACACACACACATATATATATATATATATATATATATATCAGCGTTACATAAACAGGCGTTTAATGTTTACATTAGTTCTGATAAGGCAATTGTTTTACCTGTACAACCTATTTTGGTATCGTTTTGGTATTTAACTCTACCCGGATGCGCCACTTTACCTTGGTACACCTATAGTAATTCCTGTTATACAGATATTCATGATTATTGCACGGGTATTTTGTGATACCGTAATAATGTTTTGAATGAGGGGAAGATATTTGCCATTCGAGGGTTCTGCTGATGCGCTTTAACACGTCTTTCGACAATAAGGGACACTCCCACCCAGCCGTAGATTTCGGGACGAAGCTAAGAGTTCCTGATTACTATGTAGGATCATATATATATATATATATATATATATATATATATATATATATATATATATATATATATATATATATATATATATATATATATATATATATATGTAGTGGGGTCCGTGTTTTGTATATACACAACGAGTCCGTAATCAGGGTCAATAGTTTATTTTCGTGGATCGTTCCACGCACAGAATCATGATCTTTGAAGATCAAATATATATTTTTAATTCAACCCTAAAATATAGAACAATTATAAATAAAACAAGGTAAGACATGGTATAATAACAATTATAAAGCACAAAAAGATCACAGTCATTAGTTCGACACAGTGTTTGAATATAATACACAAAATTGATATAGTAATTAGATATGCTGTTTATCAACTCGAGCGGATCTTTTGTATTTTTCAAAAAGTTCTTGTAACTCTTACTGACAAGGTATACAAAAAACTATATATAAAATGGAACATAAAGCCTCATCATCTTTACAATTATAGTAAACTAAGATACAATTATACAAGAATTATATCTGACAAAATATAAAGTATATAATAGGATATCGTACCAATTTATGGAATTGGGATGATATATATATTCGACAGTCTATGATCTTGCTTGATCTGATGTATATTCAGATGACATTCATTTGTAGTCAAATACCTGTATAAAGTGATATGTACAGTTTACACTCGGTTCAATTAAATCAGTAATATGTTTGAAAACATTTACAAGAATGTATATAAGTATTTACAGGTAAGTTTATCATATAAAAATTACAGAATATATACGTACAATCATTCCTCTTAATTCTTACTTGCGGTCATACATACTTTACAGTTAATATTATTAAATTTGGAAATTGTAGAAGATAGATTTGTGTCTGTGTAAAAGATGTGAATAAGAAAATAATACTTACAATGTATGGTATGTGTATAGTTTTGGCAAAATATATATATATATATATATATACGCTCCTTCTCTCTGAAGTGCGCTATCAGGACTCTGTCCGAAACAATAGAAATACCCGCCAATTCTTACAACCAACCGAAACTGTACAATTTCATGTCAGAGGTCAATATGGTCAGTATGTCCGAGATCTATAGTCAGTATCAGTAAAATTGTTAGTAGTGTGCCATGCATCGTGAATAGGATGAATGATATTTTATATGCTGAAATAATAAGTGTCTATACAGCCGATGGTTTCTAATTTATTATTTTATTTATTTTATACATATAATAAAATCGGCACTACCATATATATATATATATATATATAACCATAAGTTACAAAATAGGTCCGTTGAGGGAACATGCCATTTTCATTCTTTAAATTCCTTAAGTATTTGCAATATTCATATGAAATGTAAAGTTGAAGAAGAAGAAGAATAAAGAAACTTGCACGTTGCAAAATCGGTCGTGATGGGTTCATCGTCCTTTTGATGTGCACATTTTAAAAGGAAATAAAACAGCTTTCTTCATAAAAGGTGTTTTGTAATGATCCACACCTGTCGGCCTTAATTGTAGATGTGTAAAGGAAAAAAAATTGAAATTTACCAGTTATACTGATTTTTCGGGATTTCTGCTTTATCAAATTAACCGTGTTTTATAAATCATTCATGTTTGGAACCCTACAGGAATAAACCTTACTTTAAACTATTTCTCGCCGTCTCCCAGACATGCTTTATACAAAGTAATAAATTTACTGAAGTTCTCTTCGCTCTGCTGCCCAATATCTTACACAGAGTTGTCGGTCCTTACACTCCTCGTCTTGACTTTTGTCAGATTCTGGCAAAATATATAAATCTTCTATAGATTTTGCTCTTTATAAGATATTGACAATTTTTGCATATATTTCTTGTGCTGACGTAGACAAAAATACTGTTCGTGGTTGTTTGTTTTTTTTTGTGTGAAAATACTTTTTAGAAATGGATGTAAATATAGGGACTATATTTTTGCGAAGAGTTTCCATTCTTTGTGTAATTTGGTTTTTATAAACATTATGTGGGTTAAATAACCACGTGTTGACAGAGATTGTTGTGAGGAGTGCAAGGACTTAAACCTCTGTGTAAGAGGTAGTCTGTCGAATAGGTCCTCGCAACCGGAAGTTTTTGTCCAAAAGCATTATTTCCCAAGAAACCAGTATCTGTGATAGTGTTATTAAGAGGCTGCGTTAACTCACCACCTTTTTCAAATTTTGAATAGTGTTTTTCGCCACAATCAACAATTTTTCAGTTATATGGTGACGGCCAGTTCTTAATAGGGTGGAGGGGAGGATCCAGTTAAAATGTACCCAGGAAGAGACCACCGGTCTTCCGCAAGTAAACGGGCAAATGTTCTCACAAAATCAGCTAATGTTCTCACGAGGCTCGACCAAAAGTGAGAGAGTTAATGGTCCATGCTCAAACGACCCGGCCACCACTGGATACTCCCAAACCCCAGGTTAAAATGCGTTCAGTACCGCAAGTCAGTCCACAAAGTCTGATTATCCAAATAAGACCTAAATTTGTATTCAGGCTCCGGATCTCTCTTTGTAGTCTGTACTCCTGAGATATGAAATATAGTACGAATGCCACGAACAGTTAATAAAGTTTTATTTGTAGAAAAACTGCTAATCGGCCTGAGAGAGGAATAACTGACATCATTAAGATTGAAGGCCTACCCATTTTAGACTACATGTAGACCAGACCAGGCCGGATGTCTTCATATTTTGTTGTTGTTTTGTTTTGGGCTTCCCAGATCTAATACATTGTTATTGTTTAGGTTGTCCACTAATTGAGGCGTACTGGAGATTGCCGTAACTGACAAAATATTGATGCCGTAGACATCCATTTTAAAGTCGCCACTGCTTGTTTCGCCTCATTAAGCATCCCGAGTACCACTGTTGTTCTTAAATCTTCGGTAAGTAGTGTATAATGCCCTCACCAACCGCAGTGTCAAGAGCAGTGGCTGCCCCGACTCTATTGGCAGGGAAATCGCAATAATGCAGATGTATGGCGCTATGCAAGGGCTCTGACTGAAATAGACAAAGCTGAAGATTGCGGTAGTGTAGTACAAAATGGTCCTTGTTGTGAATGTTAGTCACCAGCTTCTCGACATCGGTTGGTTGTTATATATATATATATATATATATATATATATATATATATATATATATATATATATATATATATATATATATATATATATATATATATATATATATATATATATATATTAATCCAGTATAAATCTACAAGATGTTCAGGATATATATACAAATCTGGTAAAAATTGGCCAAACACGGACCTCTGGAAATCAAGAGGTGTATTCAGGTGCCATGAAGGAGTAAGCATCCCCCGCCGTGACGTAAACAGCGCTCTAGCACGGACAGCAGTAACCAGGGTGAAACTACAACAGTGAGTAGTATTCTCAGCGAAACGAACAGTGTGCTTTATGGAGATTCAATCGTATCATCTACGCCATAGCCAACTTTTGATTTGACAAATTCTGAAGTTATGGAGGGAATCCTTAAGTCTATTCGTACTTTGGATATTAAAGTGACAGACATGGCAAAAAAGTTGGAAAAACTGGACCGTGTTGAGGCAAAAGTTAGTGCCCTTGATAGTTCGAGCTCGAAATTTGAAAAGGAACTGAAAGGTGTTAAAGTGGGGATCGCTGAATGTACAGTGAAAACTAAACAAATGGTTGATGCTATTATCGACAGAGCAGATAACATGGAGTTTCAGATCAGCGATATGGATGTTAGAGTCTCATCTTTGGAGAAAAGAAAACAGGGATCTGAAATCTGAACTAACGGATGTGAAAGCGCGTCGATGAGAGACACATCTTTTATTTACACACAACATACTCCAGAAGTGCAAAACGAAAAACCACATGACACAGAGGAAATACTTCGGAACTTTATGAGGGATCAACTTCGCATGGACAGGGAACACGTAAAGGAGATCAGGTTTGAACGTGTGCACCGAATTGGTGGATCCGCCTCACCCCGTAAGATCGTCGCGAAATTCAGTGCTTTCAAACAACGACAGGAGGTTAAATTGCGTTCTAGGGAACTTAGAGGAACACGTTTTTATATTGACGAGCAATTCCCTCCAGAAATCAACGAACAAAGGAAAGAACTTATTAAGGTGATGAAGGAGAAGAGAAAACATGGACACTCAACTCGATTAGTATATAATAAGTTATATATCGACAATATATTGTACAAACCTCCGACCCAATCTAGCGGTCAAAGTGCTAATCACTAGGATCCCGCGGGGAACGGACAGAATAATATCAAAGTGCTAACCTGGAACGTCAACAGGAACTTTGAAGGTAAATTAAAAGACACTAATTTTGTTAGTAATTTTGTAAATTATGACATCGTTTTTCTGTCAGAATGTTGGATCAAAGGCTGGATGATAATTTACCTCCTGGTTTTGCTTTTGATTATAAATGTTTCCCAAGATCACGTGGGAACGGGGGTGGGTTAGTTCTCTTATTCAAAAAATACCTTGTCGATTTTTTACATATTGACAGGGTTATTGAAGATTCACTTATATGGGTAAAGATAACTGATTTATTTGATTCTGATATTTTTTTTATGTTTTGCTTATATTCATCATGAAAGAAATGTATATAACAATTTATACAATGTTGATTTGTTTGAGTGTTTAGAAAATAGTATTGCGGAGTATTCCACTTTAGGCCATGTTATGCTTGCAGGTGATTTAAATAGCCGTATCGGCAACAGATGTGATTTTATCGATTCAGATCATGTCAGAAACAATTGTTAATACTCTGTCTGACATTTTTGTTTACGATCCGGACAGTCGTATGTCTGTACGTGTCTCTGAAGACACTAATGTAAATACATTTGGTCGAAGATTACTTGAGCTGTGTAAAGCGACAGGTTTACGTGTATGTAATGGTAGAGTTAGGGGTGACAAAGTAGGACGTTATACTTTTTATAACCACCCTGGTTCTAGTGTAATAGATTACGTGATAGATAAATGTTGTTTAGCCTTACTGGTTATATATTTGTTTGTGATTTTAATGAATGGTCTAATCACACACCTGTAACAATTAATATAAATTGTAACCATAAACTGTCAAATACTGAAACTATAAGTGGTATGAATGTAGATAATGATGAACATTTTGAAACTGTGTACAAATAGAATAATGATGAGATTGAAAATATGCGCAATGTTTTATGTGATAAAGAAAATATATTGTACAATATTGTTGATGATATTACATCTGGTATTGTTAGCATCGATGAAGGTGTAAATACGTTAACTTCAGTTGTAAATGAAGTGTTTGATCCATTTTGTAAAAAACGTTTTAAAATTAATTTTGCCAAGATGAAGTTGTATGGGCTTTGAAAAATGCGAAATGCAATAAATCTCCAGGAATAGATCACTTATTAAATGAGTATTTTAAGAATTTCAAAAATATTTTTTGTACCATTGTTAACTAAATTATTTAATCATATATTTCAAAATGGATGTTTTCCAGAAATTTGGACAAAAGGTATTATTATTCCTTTACATTAAAAAGGTGATAAAAACGACCCGAATAATTATTCATAAAACCGGTCAGATCGGGGGCAGTGGTAAGCGTATTCTAAAGGTAAAAAGAAATGTACCAAATTATATGTTATATTCATAATTAGGAAGATATCCATTGTGTATAAAAAATTTCTATTCTGAAATACTGGACAAAACTTTTAGATACCGAAAATTGTATTCTTAGAGCTATTTATGATTATATGTATAACCAATTAAATACTGATGTTAATTGGTTGAGTCATGTAAAAAATTTGTTGTTTAGTATAGGTTTGGGTTATGTATGGTTACAACAATTTGTTCCAAATCCTAAAGCTTTTATACATATTTGTAAAAATAGATTAAACGATATTTTTATTCAAGAGATGCATAGTTATTTTCAAGAATCCTCAAAATGTCGTCTATACCAATAGTTACCTGATATAACCATGTTACAATATTACTTTAGGAAGTCATTACTCGACTCTCATATTTATATTTTAGCAAAATTTAGAATGCCCGCACATAATCTTCTGATTGAAGAGGGTCGATACAGAGTAAATTTACCCCGTGAACACAGATTATGCCGTTTTGTACTCTTAGCGATATTGAAGACGAGTTTCACTTTATTTTAGTGTGTCCTCTATATCGTAATTTACGTATTATGTATATGAAAAGGTATTATTATGTAAATCCGTCAATGTTTAAATTAGTTCAATTAATATCAGCTAAGAACAAAAAGAGGTTAAGCAATTTGGCTAAGTACCTCATTAATGCAATGAAGATTAGATCTGTACAATGAAAAGTTTGTTTATATCTGTCTTTTCTCCGATGCTTACCTTAAAATACTTTCACTCACTTGATCACTACAATTCTTTATGTGTCTGTATCAATTGTGACGAGGATACACTCCTCACGTGTTTCACTGGACTTGACTGTGGACTCACGGCGGGTGTGACCGGTCGACAGGGGATGCTTACTCCTCCATGGCACCTGATCCCACCTCTTGGTTTCCAGAGGTCTGTGTTTGTCCATTTTTTATCGGATTTGTATCTATGTCCTGGACATTCTATTGATTTACACTTTGGTATCTGAGGTTTTTATATGTATGTATATTATTTGTATACTGGGACATGTATATTGTATGCTGATTGACCAGACGGTCAAAGGCTAAATAAACAATAAACAATAAACGATGAACATCCAGAAGATGACAAGACTGTGATTTTCCCTAAAGTAATTAGAGTGCTTTTGCACCTGAAGTAATTGATCGTTTATTTAGAATAACAATATTAGAGATATCGATAGAAACTATTTGATATAGATAGGTAAAGAGGCACCGACAGGGATGTTAATCTACAAGAGCGCTTTAAAGATATCCATTTAAATATGTCTGTTTAGAATGATTCTGTCCATTTGAAATAAAATGATCGGTTTTTATTTACAATAACTATCTCAAGTATTCATTAAAAGAACACTAGTATAGATATACATCAACTAATTCCGAAAAATGGTAGATACTGGGCCTCCTCAACACATTGTGACTCGTCGTACACGAGTAGTCTTTTGTAAATCACTCAGGTATACACATATTGGCCTCTATCTTATATATAGGGTACGTGCTCTCGTTTTTAACAACGTTTAACTTGTGCGTTGCAGGGTATTAACAGATGACAAAATGGATTGGACTCTACAAAGTATTGATATGAGCATACTTCTAGTATTTGGGGTCGTATTCCTCTTTACTTTTTATATTATGAAAGGAAAGAGCACAAATATTCCTGGACCATTTGCATTGCCGATAGTTGGAAACATTCCTTTATTAGTGCGAACTCCAATTCCTAAAGTAAATCAAATGTTGGAACAATTAGCGAAAAAGTATGGTGATTTTTTCCGGATACAGGCTGGGAACTATACATATGTTTTCGTATCCGGTTTTGACAATATTCATAATGTATTTGTGAAGAACAGCGACTTTTTTAATGATCGTCCTAATATGTTACCCGGTGTGGCTAGAAATAGAGCGTCTCGAGGTGAGTAAATGTAACGTTGTAAATTATAAACACACACACACACACACACACACACCAAATTTTTACCAGGTAGATATTAAGCTTGATGTTCTCAGGTAGAAGGATTTTACCTGTCGATGGAATACGCACAAATTGTATTTTTATTACACACTAATATTGCACCATGTAACATTTGAAATAATTTTAATTCCCGAGACAGATTTTTTTATTACCATGGAAACCGGTTATTTTGACAATGTTTGAAAGAAAAATGAAGTATCCCCATTCGATTTCATATATCGGGTTCAACTGAATAACAGGATAAACTGGATATATTCATTACATCAGAAAAAACCAATTGCTTATATTCTCTTACAAATATTATCAGTTTTCTTCGAAAGTTCGAGAAATGATGACATATTTATAGCTTGATGAAACTTAAGGTATCCATTGTAGAAAACTATCACAAAAATAAACGTTTCATCGAAAAATAAAAAAAAGACTTTTATTTGAGATGAATAAAACATCATTTATGATAATTGTACAGGAATCATCAAACGAATACAAGAAATATATATTTTACATCTGTTATCGAGATCAACTTGGAGATTAGTGTTTTGACCAATAATTGGTCACTCTGATCTTATTGGTCACTCTGATCTAATTGGTCACTCTGATCTACAAAATTTGTCCTCGTTTGGTATCTGATCCATAAAAGTTTATATCTATACATGAGATATACCTATCTATCATGAAATATAATAATGATAGTATCTTACCAGACATATACGTATGACATTTTATTTACTCACGGCGTAAGTGACCAGTCGACAGGGGATGCTTACTCCTCCATGGCACCTGATCCCACCTATTGATTTCCAGAGGTCCGTGTTTGTCCATTTTTACCGGATTTGTATCTATGTCCTGGGCATTCTATTGACTTCTACTTTGGTATCTAAAATTTTTATACATATATGAAAATATATGATATAAGAATCTCAGACAACAAAGCATAAACCTTTAGGATGCCCAAGATGCAAATATACAAATCTGGTGAATATTGGACAATCATGAACCTCTGGAAATCCAGAGGTGGGATCAGGTGTCATGGGGGAGTAAGCATCCCCTGTTGACCGGTCACAGCCGCCGTGAGTCCACAGTCAAATTCAAATGAAATACGTGAGGAATAAATCCTGGTCACAATTGATACGGATAATTCAACAACCGCTATCGGCCAGGTAACTCGCAAAAACAAGGCTACTGTACCTAAATCGGTATTTGTCTCTCTGTCTGTCTGTCTATATCTGTCTGTCTGTCTGTCTGTCTGTGTCTCTCTCTCTCTCTCTCTCTCTCTCTCTCTCTCTCTCTCTCTCTCTCTCTCTCTCTCTCTCTCTCTCTCTCTCTCTCTCTCTCTCTCTCTCGTCAATCATTTTTACTTTTTCATTTATTTACAGGAGTCCTTTGGGCTAATGGTGATCACTGGAAACGAATTCGTCGATTTTCGCTTCAAACAATGAGGGATTTTGGGGTCGGGAAAAAAAGTCTAGAGGATATTGTACTACAGGAGATCAGTAGTGTTGATGTACATTTTGAGAAAAATCAAACAAAGCCAATATATAACATGAAAGAAATAATGACGATTGCTGTCAGTAATGTAATCCATAGCATCGTTTTTGGATTTAGGTGGGTGTAAATTTCAATACTGATATATCGAATAAATTAGTACTTCTATAAAAAGCATTCACAGTATAATGAGAAAGTACCAATGTGAATACTAAACTCCAAGTCCATTAACACGGTCTCAACACGAAAAATAATTGCAAATCACAAACGGGATGGGACCAGATGTCCGGAAGTGTCCCTGCCAGTATGCCACATCCGTCGCAAATGTTTCAATGGAAATTAATATATCAATTACAATGTTTCGGCGTTTCATTTGGTATGTAACATTCTGAAGATGATAAAAAGCAATCACTGCAAGGCATGTGATGTTTCGATTATCGGATTGGATCCATTTGTATCAATCGATAAAAATTGTTTATCTGAAGCAATTGAACAATTAGAATAAAATAAAATATAGTTTATGAACATAAAGTAAAACGAATGGAAGATTTCGGAAATTATAAAAGAAATAAGAAATGCATTTTGACATGTATCGATACTAAAAAATGTATCGATTATCGTATCAAATCCATCTGTATCAATTGGTATCTCGATATTGAGTCTATCAACCCTTGATCAAAGTATTTTTTCTGAGATAGGTTCAACAATTACAGGTCTCTGTCTCTAAGAAAATATAAACTTAAACAGAAATTGAAAGTATCATGTTTTGTATTTCGGACTTACAGACACAATGAATGACCAGTGTTACTCTTTCATTGCAATGACTAGAGTGCTTAATACGGGTTTGAAAGTATTGGACTGCATTGATAACAAGATTTACTCAGTGGTGTAACTATGGTCATTTGAAAAGTGCCTAGGTGTGTCCACTTCTGAATTCCTCTATATCAAGTTCACTATTGATAAAATATCTGTATCTTGTTCGTTGTTCGTCTCGTTGGTTGTTGAGACGCCTGTACCAATTGTGACGAGGATACACTCCTCACGTGTTTCATTGGACTTGACTGTGGACTCACGGCGGGTGTGACCGGTCGACAGGGGATGCTTACTCCTCCATGGCACCTGATCCCACCTCTTGGTTTCCAGAGGTCCGTGTTTGTCCATTTTTACCGGATTTTTATCTATGTCCTGGACATCCTATTGATTTATACTTTGGTATCTGAGATTTTTCAGTCGGTAGCGCGCTCGACTCTGGATCGTGAGGTCGTGAGTTCGAGTCCCGCCGGCGACAGGTTGGTTTCCTGTCTTTCGGATGAGACAGTAAAAGCTGGAGGTCCCGTGTCACAGTAGGTGTTGGCACGTTAAAGAACCCTACTGCTCAATGGCCGTAAGTGCCGAGCATAGGCCAAACTTTGAAGCCCTTCACCGGCATTTGGTGACGTCTCCATATGAGTGAAATATCCTCGAGTGGGACGTTAAACAACAATAAACAAACAAACAAACTGAGATTTTTATATGATACATTCTTATACTTATTCTGTGTAATAAATAAATCATGGCCATTTTGTCCATTTTGTTACACTTGATGTGACCTTGTTAAATGTAGGCCTATATTGCCATGTTTCAATGAGACACTTCCATGTCAAGTAATTTGAAATCCTATTTAACGTATTAAAGTCCGGACCATACATTGGGATCAATTCTTTAGGGATATATAAACAGTACCTCTCTCGGACCTTCGGACCTAGAATAGGGAACTTATGAGTTAGCCCGGATTACCGTTATGACCCTGCATTTATTCGTGCCTTCTCGATGTTGTTTCTCATATGTTCTTCCGGTTTTCATATTTACCTTCGCTTGTTTGTTTGTTTGTTTTATTGTTATATGTTCTTTGTATTATTTATCACCATTGAGTAATTTACCCATTCAAAACTACGTCTTTTAGTTAATTATATATATTGTAATAATCAGCCTCTATCAGCGAGTGGTTACAACATCGCGCTTTGAACCGTGAAGTCTGTCACTTCTAGTCAGTGTAGGTTATGGCTCCACTGAAATCTAAGCTGTTTGTTAGAAAGTTTGCCAAAGTAATTGCGAAAGGCCAGTGGTGTCTTCCTGGATAAATTGTAAACAGGTTCCCTCATCCACCAAATAAGAACTGGTAGCCACCATATAACTGAAAAATTGTTGAGTGTGGTGTGAAACACATACATACATCCTAATAATGCGCCAATATGGACGCCCATGAACTGAGGTAGACAAGCTCATTGTAATAAAGACGTTTTCTGTAGATTCCAGAGGCATGTATCCCTTATTAAAGCCTGATATAGGCGTGCATATCCCGATACATATAATTTCAGGTTTACAAGTTTCGAGACACGACTGTAAATTTGTTAGCAGTAAAAAAATCTCGGATACCAAAGTATAAATCTTCAGGATGACCAGGATACATATACAAATCTGGTGAACACTGGACACTGGACACTGAACCTCTTAAAATTCAGAGATGGGAGCAGGTGCCATGGAGTATTGCTATAAACTTGAACCACGAGATAACAAATAAACGACTGACATGATCACATCAATGCCATCAAATCAGTGTACTAATAGTATTTCTTCGGTAAGGTATAGGCTTACTTGATTTTATCTAAGGCCATCTTTCTATCAGGGTAAAAACACACAATTTTATGAGAACAAATGCAATTTTATGCACATTCAGGTATTTTTCTAATGTGTTAACAAAAGAAAAGCAAAATTAAAGTTAGAAACATAAAAACTATATTTTTGTCACATACTAATCAATAGTCATGTTTAACAACTTTTCATTCTAGGGCTATGTTCCAAATTTATGATCTCAAAATGTATCAATCAGCGGATGCTTAACGAAAAAAAAATGGAATTGCCTAATATAGACGTCTGAAATCCTTCATTACGTCGCTTATGGTTCATATGTGTTAGACCTCACACAAGCTCATATTTCCATGTAATTGTGATATTTCTCCATCGTCCATTATGTTGTTGTTGTTGTTATTATTATCATCATCATCATCATCATCATCATCATCATCATCATTATTATTATTATTATTATTATTATTATTATTATTGTACTATATGTTTTATTATATTTTGTGTAGAAATCCACATGAAGACGAAACATTTCGAGAACTGCTATCGAGTTTGGACGAAATGGTGAAGCTATCTAATTTCCTTTCCGTCAATATTGTCCTACCACTTTGGATGCGTGTTCTTTTGGTAGGTTGCATAGAGAGAGAGAGAGAGAGAGAGAAACAAATAGAGAGAGAGAGAGAGAGAGAGAGAGAGAGAGAGAGAGAGAGAGAGAGAGAGAGAGAGAGAGAGAGAGAGAGAGAGAGTATAAGTGTGTTTTATCACGTTATTTTAATCGTTTTTTCCTGATGAAGGGACAGGTCTCCCGAAATTTTGCCCGTGTTGACTTATTTTAGTGATATATATATATATATATATATATATATATATATATATATATATATATATATATATATATATATGTGTGTGTGTGTGTGTGTGTGTGTGTGTGTGTGTGTGTGTGTGTGTGAAAAACTTGATTTCATTATCTATGTTGTTTCCATTTTCCTTTGATAGTTTTTTTTATCAAAATACCACCAAAAACGTTATACAGAATTAATTAAGAAATTGCGAAAACCCCTTCTAAAGTCCTATACAGTTAAACTTCGTTTGCCCATAATTTGGCATTATAAAGGGGTTTGCACGAAATCATAAATTTATTTATAGGGAAAATTAGAAAAAAATAACTTTGAGAAATTGTGTCGTTAAGCGAGGTGGGAAACGGGAAAAGTTAGATAACTATGGTGTTTATTTTCAGCATCCGAAAAGAACTCTGTCTCTTTTGAAGCGTGCAAAGATTGTACGTAATTACATCAAAACTCAGAGAAAAGAACATGAAACATCCTTTGATGAACACAATATACGAGATTTTGTTGACTTGTACATAAAAAATACTGGAACCGATAAGGAAGGTAGGTATTAACTGGTTTTTTAGCAAACGATAAAAAACCCGGCAGTGTTGTACTAATAAAGTATCTTGTACAACTGAAAATTCAATTTTACTGTGGGTACTCTTCAATGGATTTGGTAATACTTTAAGATTTATCATTTGACCTTGTATGATACCACTTTAATCTTTCGGAAATACTAGTATACATTTATATCAACTAATGAAGTGCTTTTGATAGAAACGATCGTACTGAGGGTTAGGGTTAGGGTTAGGGTTAGATATTTGAATTTGACTGTAAAATCACGGCAATTTCCAGACCAATTTCATTTTGGGGTGGGGGGATTGGAGTACTCGTGAAATTGAATTTGTATATGTGTCCTATAACTCTGGTATTGTTAATAATATTTACTTGAAATTTTACGGCTCAAGAACTTTATGCAAAGACAAAAAACTATATTGGAATGAGTTTTTACCTATGATAGAGACGAGGGAATTCTATAGATATAAAATTATCAGATACCAAACTATAAATCTTCAGGATGTCAAGGACACATATACAAATCTGGTAAAAATTGGACAAACACGGATCTCTGGAAATCAAGATATGGGATCAGGTGCCATGGAGGAATAAGCATCCCCTGTTGACCAGTCACGCCCGCCGTGATTTTACAGTCAAATTCAAAGGAAATAAGTGAGGAATCAATCCTTGTCTGAATAAAATAATTAATTATGAGTATTAAGTTTGACCCCATCAAAGATTTGAGGTGAACTGACGGCGGCAAACAATTTGAAATGCTTTATATGTATTTATTCATTATTGGGCAATTTCCAGACCAATTTCATTTTGGGGTGGGGGGATTGGAGTACTCGTGAAATTGTTAAAATGATAATGGTAAAATGGTTTTATCTATTTTGACGTGTAAACGTCAGCTTTTATGCATTTAGTCACTCTTTGTTTAGCCGCTGTCGTTCTATATCTGTAGGTGGATCATTTATTTGATAAAATAAACAAAGTTAAACTTTGGTACATTTGTTATGGAACAAATATTGATGTATAAATTGTATTTCCCTGTTTTCTTTTTTGGGGTGCGTCCCGATATATGTAAATATATATATATATATCTATGAATCTAAAGCAACATAGCATGCCCTTTTTTTGGAACGCCATGCCCTTTTTTCCAGCGCCATGCCCTTTTTCATGATGTCAATCGCCAATAACGCCCCCCCCCCAAAAAAAAAAAATTCTTTGGCGAAATTGCTTGTGAAACCCCCATCCCTATTGTTTACTCTTTAATCTGTTAATTGCCCAATTACCCGTGTCAAGACTATGTATATTTCACGGTTGATCGGTTTAAATAGCCTCAGGTAATCACCCGAGATAGGGCAGTCAAACGACTCATAGGTGATTGGGAATATCGACAAACTCGCTGAATTTCCGCTATTTTTAAATGGCTAGAAAATTAAATGTATACGTAAAATGTTTGTAAAATATATGTACAAGGAAATAAAACGATGTTTTATTTCAAAATATCCCATTTAAAAAGGTTATGTGCTGCTACGTGGTTGAATTCATCGTTTGAAGCAGGCTCTATAGTTCGCGAGTGGGAAAATAGCTTGTCTCCACGGACACGTTGATTTTAAACCGATTCACGCAAATTGCTTGTAGTTGCCTGTCGTACGAAGTACTAATATACATGTACATATGTAGGAATTCACCAAGAACTTTTTAAAGCCATAATCGCTGTGAAAATACTGTAAATGGGAATAAACCGCCAAGTCTTCTGCCAAATCTAAAAGCAAATTTGTTCTCGGGCTTTATCGACTTCATGTCACACGACTCACGGAATTCTCGGGACTTTTCCTTTCCTATGTGATATAGTGAGGAAAAATTCAAATAGGCCTAAATCTAACAAATTTGTTGAATTTATTTAGATAATTTAAGCATGACAATCGATTACCAATTTAGGAAATAATTTTTTTCACATATCAAAGTGTAAATTATGTATCAAATATTTAACTTAAGACATTTACTAGCTTGTTTTAATTAATCAATAGACAAATTTCACAACTATTTTTTCTTTTGGATTCTTATATAATATATATATTTCTGGTTTGGCAAAAAAAAAAAATAATAATAAAAATAAAATTTCAGGCCAGGGCTAGCCCTTGTGCCCCTTTTTTCATTGAAAAAATTATTAAATAATTCTTTTTCTAGAAAAACTATCTTTTGTTTTTTTAAATATTTTTAAAGAAAAGTATTTAAAATTTGTTAATGGAGCCCCGAGAATATGCACACGTTCTAGTGTAGGTGCCTTCAAAACCAATTTACGCATTTAAAGTGCCCTTTCAAACTGAAATTGTGTGCCCTTTCACACTGATTTTGTGTGCCCTTTTCATATCCTAGATTCAACACTAATATATATATATATATATATATATATATATATATATATATATATATATATATATATATATATATATATATATATATATATATATATATATATATATATAATGCACAACTATTTTATTACAGATTTCTACAGTGAAGGAACTATGATGATAAATATTTTTCATTTATTCGGGGCTGGAACTGAGACAACTGCTACAACTATGGACTGGGCGTTCCTGTATATGATTGGTTATCCAGATGTTCAACAAAAATGTTACGAGGAAATCCAATCAGTAAGTTTCTCAATGCATCTATTTTTTAGGTTTATAAATGAGATATATTTTAAACAAAGTTTAAGTTTATCTTTAAATTAATTTATAAGCTTTCACTTGAAAAAATGCACATTGCATAGTATGGATTGCATTTGGATTATGCATGAATTGGAACGAATTGTTGTTGAGAAAAACATTCAGTTCAGCCTATTATTCTACCTGAATGGACTGAAGGAGCAGTGTTTTTTTTAAAATTCTTCTTGTGTTCATGTTCCTTGTCATTAAAGGAGAATCAGCTTTGTTTATTTAAAAATTTTGTGTTTCCTTTTTTAGCTCACCTGAACCGAAGGTTCAAGTGAGCTTTTCTGATCGCCTTTTGTCCGTCATCCTTCTGTACGTCTGTCCGTCCGTCCGTCTGTCTGTAAACTTTTCACATTTTCGACTTCACCTCCAAAACCGCTGAAGGGATTTTAATGAAACGTTATAGGAAGCAAGTACTTACGATTCTCTACCAAGTTTGTACATTTAGGCTCGATCGGCCAAGGGGTGGATCCAGGGTGAGGCAAAAGGGGCCCATGGGGTACCCCTCTTTAAAAAACTTCTCCTCCAGAACCGCTGCATGAATTGAAAAACTAACTGTATGTGAGTGATCTACATAGATATGTGATTCAAGTTTGTTAATTTTGTTGAAATCGGAAAGTAAATTTTTTACGTGTTTTTGACGTCTTTTGTAACTTTAAATTTGTAATTTTCATTCATTTTTGTATGATTTCTTTGATATTCACCCATGTTATTCATTATGTTGCATTTAATTTATGTGTTTTACCTGCGGTTTGGTAGATAAATGCTTTCCTGAAAGAATTTTGCGGAAATGTAATTTTTTGACTTTTTTATGAATTTTTTACGACTGAAAAATGGGGGGGGGGGCGTAATTTTCCACATCTTCGACTTCTTCTCCAAAATCGCTGAAGGGATTTTGATGAAATTTTATAGGAAGTAAGTACTCAAGAACCTCTACGATGTTTGTTAATTTCGGCCAGATCAGCCAAGGGGTTTGATTCAGGGTGGGGCAAAAGAGGCCTGGTGGTACCCCTCTTTAAAAATCTTCTTCAGAACTGCTGTATTGATTGAAAAACTAATTGCATCTGAGTGATTTTTATGGATGTATGATTCAATTTCCTATTTTTGGAATGAATTGACATAATTTTGACATCTTTCCCAGCTTTGTCATTTTCATTCATTTGTAAGTATCCTCCATTCCTAAGGAGTGTTAAAATAATTTGTAAAATTGATATTCCCTTATTTGTAAGATATCAACACAGTTCAGGTGAGAGATGTGACCCGTGGCCCTCTTTTGTACTCAACTTCAGCTGACTTGGCTGGGGATATTCTAGAACTTAGAAATATTCTTAAACGTTGTGCAAATAAGTCCGGGTTACTTACTTGTGTGATTTGTTAGCACATATTTAACGGGGCATGATCTGTGGTTTTTTTCAACAACAAAAAATAATATATCGTTTTTACTACATGTACTCAGATTGATATCCGATAACAAGCATACATATATACAAAGTTCTTGAATTTCTATATACTTTGTGAAAATTGTTTGAGAAATCCAGTTTGACAATTATTCGTTTGCAAGTGATTAATTCGAATTTACTATTACTATATGCATACGATACTGGACCTGACCTTATGTTGGTTTATTCGGAAATCGTAGTGGAATTCAGCGACGGCTACGGGGGTTGGGGAATATGCTTCCAAGATATAAGTTTTGGAATTATCTATTTCGGAACCCTCTATCTTCCAGACACAAACTGACCGTTTTCCTCGTGGTCCAGGATATGATTTCCAAAAGCCCAAGAAGTTTGAAACTCGTGTTTATACATGTTACGTTAAATTGACAGTCAAATTATTTACCCAGAATAAATTAAGTTTCATAAAACAAAAATCTTCCAAAGGCAGTGCATGGGGATGTTCAGAAAATTGTATGTTTACGATTTTTTTTTTAAATTGGGGAGTCTTTTTATTTTCTGGATTCCAGACACTGAGACCATCTTTTCTAAAGCACATCAATGACTTGAGATTTTTTAAAAAAATTTCAACAATACTTAATCTTCACTTCTCTATCGACCCCACGTAATTGCCAAATTCAAACGGGGATTACAACCCCACAACTCTGTTTTAAATCTGCTTAAAAATTGCTTAATGTAATATATATGTATACATATTATTTAATGTTGATTAACCTTCCTAGGTGGTCGGAGATGGCCGAATGGTTAAAATGAGCGACAGAAGCAAACTGATTTATGTTGAAGCCACCCTGATGGAAATTCAGAGAATTGCTAATACACGTAATTGTTTTTATTATTATTCTTACGGTGCACAATAAATTGCATTTCATGTAAGAGAAATACAAGTTAAAACTGAAAATATACATACTGTAGAGCTGCTTTTTTCCAGAAGCGGTGTAAATCATATGTGGATACTTAAAAATTCTAAACAACGTTTTTGAAAATTTGAAGGCACACAATTTTTCTCAAATTCACAGTATCAAAACATACGACTATTTTACTCTTTACACATCAATTCCACATGAAAAATTAAAAAAAAGACTTTTTAGCATCATAGACAACTGTTTTTTCACTAAAGCTGGTACCCGAAAATTTAAATATCTAGTGATTGGTTATCATGATACTTATTTTCTCCAGAACCTCTCTGATACTACACATAAAAACACTGAAGTTGATATAAAAAAGATGCAGGAATTTTAATAGACAATGTATTTGTAATGTTCGGAGACGTGGTCTTTCAATAAACTGTCGGCATTCTTATGGGAACCAATTGTGCCCCTTTATTGGCCGATCTGTTCTTTTATTCATACGACGCAGACTTCACAGAAACTGCTGAATATAAAAATCCCAGATACCAAAGTATAAATCAATAGGACGTCCAGGACATAGATACAAACCCGGCAAAAATGGACAAACACGGACCTCTGGAAACCAAGAGGTGGGATCAGGTGCCATGGAGGAGTAAGCATCCCCTGTCGACCGGTCACACCCGCCGTGAGTCCACAGTCAAGTCCAATGAAACACGTGAGGAGTGTATCCTCGTCACAATTGGTACAGATTGAATCAAAAGAAGAAAAAGCTAGCGGTGTCCTTTAATTTGACATATCGACGACGTTTTGTCAATTTATAGTGACAATTCTCATACATATGTCAATGCAATATATCCCAGCGAACTACAAAGCAAGGATACAACAGAATCAAGCACACACGTCATACTTAGAATTTTTACTTACTATATACACAGATGGGAAATTGGTAACTACGCTATCCGACAAACGCGACGATATCGGTTTACAATCGTAAATTTTCGACATTTAAGTAATAATATCCCACAGTCACTCGCATATTGAGTTTATATTTCAAATGATCCGATTTCCCAGGGCGTGTTCAACATATGAACATTTTTATATACAGATATAAACTACTCGCTGACAAATTATTGACACAGAGATATCGTTTATCGTTTTATATTGTAGTTTATTTCATTCGCGATAATTTTATTTACGCGTAATTTCATTCCGCGAAAGCAATAATAACATTTTCACTTAATTTTATGTACTGATAATGAGAGTGAAACTGAAAGGCGTAATGCAACGTTCTTTGGCTAGATTTTATCTAACACACATGAAGTAAAAGGACAAGTTTTAGAAAACGGTTTCTATCAATTGTTGTGTCACATCAGAATACGGATGTACGGAAGACAAGTTTTGTAATAATAGAATGATGAAATTGGTATTCTAAATCGCGAAAAGATTATCTCGCAAATAAATTTGAACTGGTGTTTTGCTAAAATAAAGTCATGCGAAAATTTACGGACTTTACCTGTTTTGCATTTCGTATCTGCAATTCAATACGAACTGTGGTACATTTATAATGGGACCATTTATTATCACTATATAAGAGAAAACAGAAACTTGGGGAAATGTTGAGGTGATTTGGTGTAAAAATTCGAATGGCTTTCTTCTTCTATTTTACATTTATCTTGTTAATCCTATGAATACCGTAGTTTATAGACTATTTGCTGATGATTCATCCCTTCACGAATCTTCAGCAGACTTAAACATAATGAACAAAACATAAAACCATGGTATTCAACGTTTACAAGATTGGTAAATTAATGACTTTTGCTGTTCAACCCTGCAAAGACGAAAGATTTTCTTTTCTCTTCCAGAATACTTGATAATACACCAAACAAAATTTCTCATCCGAATGTCACGACGGCTCTAAACTGCCAGACTTGTTTCCGGTTTCTTCTCTTTAGTCTCTATTATAGCCGGCCTAGCTAAGTTGGTATTGCGCTCGAATCTTGATCGTGATGTCATGAATCGAGTCCAGCCGGCGGCAGGTTGGCTTCCTGTCCTTCGGATTGAGACAGTAAAAAACGAGGTCCCGTGTCACAGTAGGTGTCGGCACGTTAAAGAACCCTCACTGCTCAATGACCGTAAGTGCCGAGCCTCGGCCAAACTTTGAAGCCTTTCACCGGCATTTGGTGACGTCTCCATAGTCTAGAGTGGGACGTTAAACAACAATAAAGAAAACAAACATACAAAACCTCGAAACCGCTTAAATCCAGACGTGAAAGATTCAAACTCTGTACTTTATATAAAATTCACAATAGGCTAGTTGCTGAATATCTTCATAGTTTACTTCCTCTTAGTAGAAGTGGCCTTAGCCATTTAAACCCCCTTTTTTAGTATTGCTATATAAGTATATACATTGAACAAACATCTTGAATCAACGAGTATACATGTTCCCATGAGCAATTGAGAGCCGACCTGGCTCAGTCGGTAGTGCGCTCGAATCTTGAACGTGAGGTACTGAGTTCGAGTTCAGCCGGCGACAGATCGGTTTCCTGTCCTTCGGATGAGACGGTAAAGCACCGAGTTCTCGTGTCACAGTCGGTGTCTGCACATTAGAGAAGCTTCACTACACAATGGCCGTAAGTCCTGAGCATAGGCCAGAATTTGAAGCCCATCACCGGCCTTTGGTGACGTCTCTATATGAGTTAAAGACTCTTGAGTGGGACCTGAGTTTAGTACCTTTAGGTATCGATTAAAGTGCACAATGCCCAAGAAACTCATTTGACGGGTTTCATTTCAAATGTGTAGGAGAGCATTGGTTGGAAATATGTACTTACTTCATCGAAATTTATCGTTAATTGTGTTAATTGATTTCTTTAATTTTGAAACATATATTTCAGTGTATACCACTCTTCCACATATGGCCTCAAAGGACATCACGGTGAACGGCAATTTCATTCCGAAAGGAACAATACTTATGGGCTTGCTAGCCTCTGCACACTTTGATACAAAATACTGGAAAGAACCTTATGAATTTAACCCAGAAAGGTTCATTGATGCAAATGGTAAACTTATGAAGCCCGAAGCTTATGTGCCGTTTTCCTTAGGTATGTCAGTTTTCCTTTAATACAATGTATTTCAATTCATTAGAAAAGAAATAGGGTTTTGTTTTGTTTATTTCATTCACCAAAACATTTTCTTCTTATTTTTATATAAATTTTCTATAGATCAATGAACGACAAAAATTAATAGAATCTTACATTGATATGGTGAGCGGATAAGGAAATATCCTCCCTAGTGGTAAGAATCTGTTATTCCAATCCGAGACTCTCCCGAGGATTAGAGTTTCAGGTTCTGACCACGATTGTGGAGATTTCCATTTTTACTCAACACGGTTTAATTATTTTTCTCCCCATGTTGTATTATATACGTGTTGATGTAGATCTACGCAAAAAGTCTGACATAAGTATGAACTAGAAGCCACAGAAACTCTACGTCACAGATTGTATTGAGATCGTGAATGAACATACGCATACTAAATAGTCTTATATATTTCACTTGGGACACGATCGTGACTGAAAAGCAGCTGCTTGTTCAAGTTGAGCTATCATTTACTACTAACAAGACTTTCCATGCTTAAACATGTGTAAATCATGCGTTTTTATTGCTGATATTAAAGTATATCATATTTAAGAGGTGATTTGTATGCAAATATGTCACAATTTATCACTTGAAAACAAATAAATCGCAAATAATTAGGAAAAATTCAAAAGAAGCTTTATACCGTTACATTTTAGTGTTCGGATGTTTCTCTTTTGTCATCAATGAGCTCCCATATTTAAAATGGGGTGACATACCTCCTTGTATGGCCAAAACAACGAGGATACACCAATATAACACCGATTTTCGTTTTGAGGGACGAAAACCATTTTCAAAAGAAGCTACATTTAATCATTTGTTCCCCGTGACTTATTATGAGAAAAACATCTTAATTGCCAAATAATTTTGTTTACATATAAATGTTGAAATGAGGACTATGTATTCAATTAGTACTTACATTTATAACAATACAACAACTCATAAATTCACAAGCTCTGATGTAATGTTGTTACAACTGCTGCCACAAACCGCCAATGCCACCAACCTCCATTTGTACCAACCATAACTGCCATTAGCCACCACTGCCACCAATAACTAATGTTACCAGCCACCACATCTATCAACAGCTACTGCAATCAACCACTTTTTCTATCAACCACCATTGCCACCAAACACTACTGCTTCAAATGAACAACTAGTTCTAGTTTACAACACAGACAATAAAACCAAAATAATCTAGATGTTTGTCATAATTTTCAATTTTTTTTAATTATTTAAGGTCCAAGAATATGCCTTGGAGAATCACTTGCTAAAATGGAACTGTTTCTGATGTTTTCGAACTTGATACAGAGGTACAGATTCCTCAAAGTAAACGAAAGTGATAACCTGAGCTTTGAAGGAGTGTCCGGAATAACAACGTCCGCACCGCCTCATGGAGTCTGTGTTGCTCTCCGCTGATTATATCTACTAACATTATCGATTGTTTATCGGTACCAGCTGATAATCTGATACTAAAGTTATATTTTGCAATGATAACACCATTTAAATTCTAAATTCTTCAAACGCTAAGACAGTCATCTTTTACAGTGGTTATTCTTAGACGTATTTAACTATGAATTTAGATTTACTATTTGGCCTTGTATTATACCACTTTCTTTATAGAAAATCTATTTAAAGTTGGAGCTCAACTGATGAAGTCTAATTGACAGAAACGATCGTCTTGAGCATTATTACTTTGGTATTATGTTTATAATATTTATACAGAAATTGTACCAATTATCCAGTCAGAAAAAATGTGTCCAGTAGTGATTCCCCATTATTTTGTACGCATGTGATGTCTACGACGTGGAACAAACTTTTCTATTCCTTTATAATTTATATATTGTCAAATTTTAATGAACCATTTTCAGTAATAAACGATTTAATTTACACCTTTTCTGATTTGCCAAAATGCTGCTGAGGAATAAAAAGTACAAGTAGTACTGCATAGTTTGTTCTTAGAATAGCTAGCGGCTTGTAGTTAACTGATCAACCCCTCTATTCACATTTAGACTCACCCAAAACAATAAATAGTATGCCCTACTGTCATAATTCAGGAGTGCACAAGTTCATATTGAGATGTAAAATTATTATAGAATTTTTAATCTAAATCATACATCCCTGAATTCTGACAGTGGAGTGGACTTAACCATTCTTCAAATGGACAGGTCCAAATGTGACTTTAGGGGTAGATGAGTTAAAATGGATCAGAACACAGACTGATCTACAAAATATAACGTCTCAATGCTGGATCAGGTCACAAAAACGACAATGCACATACTCCGATAGCTAGGAGTAGCCCTATCTAATAAAACATTAAATTATCGTGTAATGCATCAATTACAGACGTATAAATAGAACAATATTATCAAGAATTTTATTGTTTATTGTTCCCTAATTTCAATTCTTTTAAAGCATTTTAAGAATTACAATTGATGAAAACCACCACAAGGAATAAATACACTAAACAGAAATTTAACTATACGGAATATAGCTATACGACAAGTTTGGAACTCCCTACGTTTCAGTGACTGTCTCTAAGAAATTGAATTTTGAATAGTGTTTTTGTCTTTCTCACAAAAAAAAAAAAAATAATGAAAAAAACGGCTTAGGTTCCAGCGGACTCGGACCTGCGCTAACCAGTAATGAGAGGCCTAATGTTTCAAAGCATGATGCTCTACCGACTCGGCCACGGAGGCACCTTTGTCCGAATGAAATAAGAACTTCTCAGTAATTGATTTGCCTCTGTATATGAAATGTTCATATAATGAACAGGCTCTGGCATATCGGATCATCTGCGATATATAAACACAATATGCAGATGTCAAGAAAACTAATAACGATGTATTATTTGAACTTGTGGGTACCACTAATAATGAAAAAAATGTCAATGAATCAAACCAGTCTCTCTTTTAATTTCGTATGCTGAATTGTTCTATTTTTACTTACTATAGACACAGACCGGATATTAACAACTAAGCTATACTAAAAACGAGACGATTCGGCTTTCCCATTGTAAATTTTTCCACATTTAAGTAGTAATATTTCACAATCCTGCGCATATGGAGTTTATATTTCACAAATGAACCGATATGCTAGTGCGTGTTCAACATATGAACATTTCATATGCAGAGGTAAACTACTCACTGGCAAATTATTGACACTAAGTGGAATGTTGTGTTTCCTGTTCCATGGCAGTTGTTGAGACGTCTGTACCAATTTCAAAGAGGATTCGTATTGGATTTGACTGCGGACTCACGGCAGGTGTGACCGGTCGAAAAGGGATGCTTACTCCTCTATGTCACCTGATCCCACCTCTTCACTTCCAGAGGTCCGTGTTTGTCCATTTTTACCTGATTTGTATCTATATCATGGACATGATTAAGATTTATACTTTCGTATACTTTCGATTTTTTATATGTCTATTTGGAGTAGAAAAGTCGAATGCTTTGATAGTTTGCATTAGAGAAAACAATATCTGTTTTAAATGCTCTAAAAGCATGCACGACTGATTTGCACCGCTCCTGGAATAAGCTACTAAAAATAACCGCTGTTAAAATTTTGGTGAAGAGTAAAGATAAAGGCCCATAAAAGATCATTACCTGTATCCCGCTGTCCTGCTATGTACGATAGTGTTAGGGAAATTCATGAAATTTAGGTATCCAATTAAACGTATTAACCGTTTGGAGGTGCAGAAGACAATTTGAATTTTTGAATTTTGAATGTTGTTTTACGCCACACTCAGTTATATAGTGGCTGTTAGTTTTTATTGATGGAGGAGAGAGTCTGAAAGAGACCACCGGCCTTCCGTAAGTAAAACTGGAAACCTTTTTTCACAAAAATCAGTTTAGATTCCAGCGGGACTTTAACCTGCGCTAACCAGAAGTGAGAAACTTCATGACTGAAAGCGCGATCCTCTTACCACCCGGACAAGGAGGTTCCTGGAAGACAAAAATACAGATTTGGTGAAAACTGGACAAACATCAACCCACCGAAAAGAGTGAACATTCTCTAAAGTAATATTTACCAAATCTTTGTCACAATCAATATATACGACTGAACTCTAAAACAATTTTCAGTTAGAGAAACATGGTAATTACAAACAAGAGTTGATATCAACCGTAAAATTATTGTTAAATCGTTAAATCCGATCGTAAAATCGATGTTGTCGTTAAAATATAAACAAATCTCAGATACCAAAGTATAAACCTTTGGTCTAGGAATCTAGGATGTCCAGGATATAGATACAAATCTGGTAAAAATGGACAAACATGGACCTCTGGAAATTAAGAGGTTGGATTGGGTTCCCTGTCGACCGGTCACACCCGCCGTGAGTCCACAGTCAAATCCAAATAAAATACGCGAGGAACGAATCCTCGTCACAATTGGTACTGACGTCACAACAACCGCCAACGAAAATGTAACTCAACATATCAGAGTAATCGCAAACGAGACTATTATACCGACCGTAAAATTTGCGGAACTTTGACATCAAACGCGGTTTTCGATATCCCTGTGTCAATAATTTGTCAGTGATTAGTTTACATTTGTATATGAAATGCTCATATGTTGAACACGTCCTGGCATATCGGATCATTTGTGAAATATAAACTCCATATACGGGTGACTGGGAATTGCTACTTAAATGTGGAAAATGTACGATGGGAAAGCCGTAATCGTCGCATTTGTCGTATAGCCAATTTAAGCGATCTTAAAATTTATATAGACATTTAACGCGACAGTAACATTAAAGTGGACGTCAAACGCGACCGTAACTTTAATATTGACGTTATAAACACGACCGTAAGATTAATGTTGACATTAAACTCGACCGTAAAATTAATTTTGACGTCAAATGCAACTGTATATTTTTGTTGATGCCGTATGCGACAGTTAATGAAATGTTTTCGTTAAACGCGACCGTCAAATTAAAGTTTACCTCAAATGTAGCCGTAGCCTTTTTGTTGACGTAAAACGCCACCGTGAAATTCATGTTGACATTAAACGCGATTGCAACATAAATGTTGACCTGAAACACGATTTCTCATATCTTTAGGACCACATTTTATCACTAAATTGTTCATTTTCTCATATGATATGACAGAGCCGGCCTGGCTCAGTCGGTAGCGTGCTCAAATCTTGATCGTGAGGTCGTGAGTTCGAGTCAAGCCGGCGGCAGTGGTTTCCTGTCCTTCGGATGAGACTGTAAAATTCGAGTTCCCGAGTCGCAATAGATGTTGACATATGAAATGACCATGTATTGATGCCGCTCTAGTATGTCGGTTAATATCGGATTCATAAGCAACATATGAAGATGATAAACGGATATTACTACAAAGATGCGGAAAGATGACGGACGGAAATCATCACGTCACCTGTGCCATAAATTTTAGTTGACAATTTGTTGTATATTTTAATATACGTGATTTATACTTAGACTACTCACTTAAATATAAGTAGTCTAAGCATAGATCACGCGGTTCAATGGTATCTTTAGGAACTGATTCGTCGGTATACATTGATAATTATCAGTACTGGTTGACAAAACCTCACCATATTTTCAAATATACATATCACTTATAATTGACTAATTTTTTTCTTCTGATTTTGATGGAAATACAATACATAAAAATACCAAAAAAATGTTTTGAAAACCATTGGCCAAGTTACAATGAACAATAACTATAACTTGCAAATGACTGAATTTTGTATGGACGTGTATTATGAATTTTAATTTGGACTCTGTAATGATGGCCCGAGGATGATTGTATAAAACAGCCTTCCGAGTGCTAATATGACAAAGTAAGGGTATAGTACAGCACTAAATTGGTAACACCTATTTTTAAACATATTTATTATTAAACCAACGGTGGTTGCGTTTAGAGATGTGCCAAAGGTAATTTTAAAACCAACCAGTGGTTACAAATGGTTACCATCGGCTGCCACTTACTACCGATGACTACCAATGGTATCATAGCTATTGGCTACGATGAACGGAAATTGGTAACAGTTTGTCAAAAATTTTCGGATCTAGAAATCAATGTATATTTTATATAATGTTAACTATTATTATTCATTTTATCATGTAAGATTTAAGAAAACATTTTTTTGTTAAAAACAGTCATCCAAGGGGATTTGTTAATACCTACGTCCATGATTAATCGAAGGGTTCAAACCCTCGACCTACGGCACGAATTGTTAGGCTCTCATTTACGACGCCCTAATCACTTGGCCATCTACGCATTCACAAAAATGAATGTTTCGATAGCGGTGATTAGAATTCCGAACATGAGAACTCGGTCGCAGAGACAGAGGTGAAAGGTGTTTAATCCCAACTTAAATGACAATGGATCGTTTACGATGCATGTAGAGAAATACAAGTCTATATAAAACACAAATATCACTACAACATTATCATTTACTATGGACCTTGGATCAGAAATGGTACTGTCTGTGTAAATAAATCATACATAAAGCACAAATACAGAAATAACAAGGTACCTACAAATACTCACCATGCCCCGGCTGGGATTTATTATTAATTCGTTACCAGTTCCTGCCACAGAAAAATGATCACAACAGTGGTGTGGTTATGTTCAATGGAATGATATTCACAACTAAAATATGTGATTGCCAACAATCGTAAAATTATCAGATTACTTCCCAATTAGTATTTAACACTGGGATGCTTGAAATTATTTCCTTTGAATCGAATGTGTGGTGATGATTGTTTCGATTTCAATACACGGAAATACTCAATTTTTGCGATATCGAGAATTGCGTTTGATATCAACATTCCGCACATTTTACGGTCGGTAAAATGGTATTGTTTGCAGTTACTCTGTTTCATTGAGTGAAATGTTGAGTAACATTTTCGATAGCTGTTGTTGAGTCGTCTGTTCCAATTGTGACGCGGATTTATTCCTTGCTTATTTCATTTGAATGATTTTGACTCGCCGTTGGCGTTACCGGTCAACAGGGATGCTTACTCCTGTATGGCAACTGATCCCACCTCTAAATTTTCAGAAATCCGTGTTATCCAATGTTCACCAGATTTGTACATATGTCTCTTAAACATCATTAATTTAAATACATGTAGTTTGGTATCTGTGAATTGTGGTACATTGTTTTTAGTATGTAGTTTGCCTCTGTAAATAAAATGTTTTTATGTTGAAGAGGCCCTGGCATATCAGATCATCTGCGAGGAATTAACACCATATGCAGGTGATAGCGTGATATCACTATATTAAAATGTGGCATATTGACGCTAGAAAAGCCGGAATTGTCGCGTTTGCCGTATTACAAAGTACCAATATCCAATCGCGTCTTACGCAAAACTTTCTGAAAATGTAATTTTAATTTATCACAAAAACCCCAAAACAATTTTTAAGCAGACTTTTCAAAATCTGACCACCATTTATTTTTATACGTTGATGTATACACTAAACTTGTTTAAAGTTTAGAAATACCACGTATCAGAAATATACGGCCAGTCATTGTTCGATTTGGCCCACGTTTGCCAAATAGCACAATGATATGAATTTGTATGGTTAAATTGACCTTCATGTGATAAATAAATGCTCAATAGAGTTGAGTTGTCTTGTTACGTCACGATTCGTCATAATAGAGTACGGTTTCAAATAGCAAAGTAGGGCATCATTATATTCCGGATAAGCAGTGTATCGCCTAAATGACGAAGGGTATCATTATAACGAAGTAATAGGTACCAGATTTGAAAATTAGATTACAGGAAAATGACGACGCTTTCCATATTTACAAGAGAGATGATTTACTCGCAGATGAAGTGAAATAAGATATCGCTGAATATCGTCCAATGAAAATATTACATAACCTGAATCTTTGTGACGAAACTGAACGGAATCGGACAACTCGAAAATGGTCTATTGTATATTGATAGTGCTGAAAGGTTATTTTCATGATACAATTGAAACTTTAATTGATATCTAAAATCGTTCTTGCAGTTGACATGCCTTCCTTTTAAAAAGTACTTTTATTTAGCAGTTTTCGGTGGTTCCAGGGGACCGATTTCCAAAGGTCGTTTAGCGAAAACCAAACTTCTTTAATAAATTGTCCATACTATCAACTTTTGTTTGCATATTTCGTATGGATCAAGATGCTAAACTCTTCATTGTTAGTGATTATATATTTTTCATGAACTTAGTTCAGTGTCTAGTAGTTACATTGAGATCGAGATACATGTATCTTATTTGAAAGTCAGTTAACTCATCAACCCCTGCAAAAACAATGGACTCCTCTGTTAATCAATGACTTGGGCCAGCCCAAATGTGTCTTCAGGGGTGAATGAGTTACAACTATTACATTTAGTGACACATGAAATAAGTAAGTTCAGAATACATATTTCATACTTTCTTGTATGTGTACAGTTGAGTTCTGACTTGTATCGATGGGATAAAGAATCAATACCATTGCATAGTATTCCTAGATTTTGAAATGTTATCGTTTCTTTCTAGAAAACAGTGGTTTTATATTGTTTATTTGTAATATTTGCGATGGGTATGGCATGCTAACAGGGGACGCTGAGTCCCTCCAGACACCTAGTCCCATCCCGTTTGGGATTCGCAATTATTCTTCATGTTGAGACCATTTTTATAGCCAATTTGTCGTATTCTGTTTGACTTGGTGTTCTATTATCCATTGTTACTTCTTAATTTTACCTACATAAGTGTTGACTGTTTTGGAAGTTTCATTTGGATTCAGGGGTCAAAATAAGTAACTAAAAACCCACAATGTTGTCACTGAGGACATATTATTGAATGGGTGTTTAATTTACACTGTAAATTGTAATGTGGCTAAGGTTTGTGTTAATGGCCTAGGGAGGTTTTTCCAAGTTTCAATCAATTCCATTCTATGAAAAGCAAAGTGTAAATACATGTACCATGAACTTAGTATTGTCAGTTAGCCAAGCCAACTGTCGAAACAACGTTCTGAAGACAAACATTACGTCACTACACTGTTACTCTAGTTACGTAACGGTAAACGCATAACAAGTTGTAAACAACAGAACAGTTTTAATCTCTTCATTTCACATTATACCATCACTAGCCTCCCATAATCCCCTTATATTTAACACAAGTCATCGATACCCAGTCGCTCCCACAAAGATCAATTTTAGTTTAACTCTTGCAAATTGTATTTATAACGTCTCACACCCCTTCAGTCCAAAGAAAATATGAAGAGAACCTATCATAATCTGACAGCCGTTTACTTTAGGTTATGGGCTAGTCCACCATGGCACTGTCTTTTCATAATGGTTCTGTGCTAAACCCCTGTAAGTATGTAATTGACGTGGTTTTGCATTTATTAATAAAGGTGCGGTTTTATACGTAATGTATCAAATTGGTTAATATAATATTGAAATATATGAGTTCACTTTCGTCATTGGAGCTCGTTAACATATTTGTATCTATGTGTTAAATTTTGTAACTACGTGATGACATTTCAGATGAAAATAAACG
>BROG01000196.1:235000-242500 GCA_030159075.1 Atrina japonica | reverse complement strand
ATATTGCCAAAAGGAAGAAAAATAGATATTGTGTAAGAGTCAGTCAGATTGAATATTGTTTATGTGTAGACTGAATGGCTATAAAAAGGACAACACCCATATGATGGCAATCCGTGAAAGGTCGAGGTCATAGAAGGTCGTATTATATATAAAAGATTGCTTTAAGGTCATTGATGAAGGTCTGACTTTGTATCAGGGATAGCAGTAAGGTGTTGAGACAGTAAAAACCGAGGTCCCGTGTCACAGTAAGTGTTGGCACGTTAAAGATCCCTCACTGCTCAATGGCCGTAAGTGCCGAGTATAGATTAAAGTTTAAAGCCCTTCACCGGTATTTGGTGACGTCTCCATATGAGTGAAAGATTATTGAGAGGGACGTTAAACAAAAATATAATAACAACAACAGAAGTTTTACAAATGAAACCATAACAAATGCTCAAGACGATCGTTTCTGTCAATAAAACTTCATCGGTTAAGCTCGAATTTAATATAAATGTATATTTCCGAAATAAAAAGAAGGTATCATGCATGGCCAAATATTAAATCAACGTGTGTTATAACCGATTAATTGATTTGTTAATCCATACATGAGGCAATAAAACAAAGGATGATTTAACTAAGTGATTCATAGAAACTATAATTATTACTCGAGCTCAACTTTCTTTTATTTTGATGAAATACAATAAAATTGACGCTGAAATTGGAAACGATTGTTTACAAAAAAATCATATATTTAAATCATGGAAATAACTTCTGTTTATCTTAAGAATGGGCATAAATTACCAAAGCTGAAAAGGTAACCCTTCAGAAACAGTATAAGCGAAATTAAAGATGAGAGTGCCAACAATGTCAAAACCGTGAGGTAATATACACTGAATAATGGACAAATACTTACATCCATAAATCTATTGATGGAATTAGACGTAACGGAGGAGTTATCTGCCCTTGTCGGCGGATCACACAAGGTTTAAGTTCGCAGCCAATTACGATAATGGGAAAAAAGTTCGTAACATCGACCACACGTTTATTTTAAATATAATTATTCATATCTAGTACATGTAATCTTACTTATAAGCATTACAATGCCAGATGCTGGAAACCTCTGCGTTGTAAATCTTGTAACGTTGTTTGCAGAATCGAATGTATCTTATGTGGGTTTCTTTATTCTGTCGACACTAAGAGACCATAATGTCTGGTCATTGATTCGAAATCTATAATGGGGGTAATCAAATACCCTGTAGACACAGTTTAACTCGAGTGACCTTTCCTTATTGTCCAGGAGAATTAATATAATTGAAGAGATATACCACGGGATTAATAATCTAACTTTGAGTAACCCCTTCCTTAGAAAACATGAATAAAGCTGGATTAGACACCCTCAACTCTGTCATCCCCATAGACCACAACAGATCAGTTTAAACAATAGACAAAAGAGTACTATCTAGAAATTTAGAGGTGAAAGGGTTAAAGATTTAATGGCAATATTCAGAGTGTAGGAAATTATTAAGTCCGCGGTGTAGCAATGTCAATGTACCAGGACTTTTAATACTAACAGAAGAAGTCGGCTTAGTCATGTACATCGTTTATACAACAGACCTAATGTATATGGTGCCGGTTTTTTTTTATCTAAAACAAAGGAAATTATAAACCAAGCATGACCACTTTCATTATGGACATTGCCCATCACAGACTGTTCAAACTCTTATAGACAATAACTAATATAAAAATTTCAGATACCAAAGTATAAATCAATAGAATGTCCAGGACATAGATACAAATCCGGTAAATATGGGCAAACACGGACCTCTGGAAACCAAGAGGTGGGATCAGGTGCCATGGAGGAGTAAGCATCCCCTGTCGACCGGTCACACCCGCCGTGAGTCCACAGTCAAGTCAAATGAAACACGTGAGGAGTGTATCCTCGTCACAATTGGTACAGACGTCTCAACAACCGCCAACGAAAAGGCAACTCAAAATTTCACTTAGTGAAACAGAGTAGTCGCAAACAAGACTATTATACCGACCGTAAAATTTGCGGAACGTTGACATTAAACGCGGTTTTCGATATCCCTGTGTCAATAATTTGTCAGTGAGTAGTTTACCTCTGTAATGAAATCTTCATATGTTGTGCACGCCCTGACATATCGGATCATTTGTGAAATATAAACTCCATATGCGGGTGACTGAGGGATATTACTACTTAAATTGGGAAAATTTACGATGGGAAAGCCGAAATCGTCGCGTTTATCGTATAGCTTAGTTGCTAATTTCCCGTCTGTGTTTATATTAAGTAAAATGTCTAAGTATGAAGCGTGTGTGCTTGATTCTGTTGTATCAATCTGATAAGAAGCGTCTTTTATCTAAATCTTATATTTACAAACAAGGGAAGCGACACATAGCAATGTTATTGGTTCAGTCCTGTGTTCCGCCGTATTTTGAATTGAACTGCCATGTATTCGATATTGCTATACATCTAGCATTGGATCCAAACTATTTTATAACAAACATGTTTTGCAATTTCTAGATATAAACCATCTTCAACATAGAACCGTCACATTTTCACGTGTTTTGCCACCACTGATGATGTTTGTATCGTCGAAAATAAAAACAACAAAAATATTATTGTAAAAGGTCCAAAATACCGCATTACCTATTAATCAGATTTGTACATTGCATCCAAATCCAGATTGATACTTTGGTAATCACTAAGGAGATTGCCCCCGTAATATGAAATGATTGCATGTTCCGCATTTACTAGCATATCGGATTATCTAGGCGACAACGACAACATATTCCCGGAGAGAAAGACAACATACTCTAGGAGACGAAGACAACATCGTCGATTTGTTGTCAACTTCTGGTTGGGATGTCTATCACATACAAAGTGAAATTAGGGTCTGTTTACTTCTATAATACCTTTTTAGACGAGTCCAAATCTGTCGTTTAAAAGGGATGAATGAGTTTACGTTTAGCTTATTAGGATGCATATCACAATATCGCATATCTAACTACATTTCATCATAAAGAGAGTGGCAAAATATCAAAGCAAGGCCATGACAGGATGCCATTATTATTCAATAATGGCTTTTCTAAAATACTGAAAAATTAATTGCTTAACGATTTTTTCGGCAAAACACTATAAAGTGTTATACAATTTATTTGTGATAAAATTGAGTCGTTACTCAGACAAAGAAGGCTGTTTTTATGTTTTTATTAATAACTAAATGGCCCACTATTTTTATATTACTTCTTAAATCCAATTCCGTCTTGGAACTTCTTTACTTCCGACTTTCGTTTGTAAAACGTTTAGTGATGTAATAAGGAACAACGCCATTAAGAGATTTTACATGTTTCCGGCTGTGTTGTCAATAACAATATTACATGCAAAATATCAAATTATATAACTTTTATCCTACGTGAAACAAATTGAATATCCCATGAGTAATATCGACACTGCGTCAGAATGTAAAGTTTCCATGGAAACAGATAATAGAGTATTTTGGGTAAAATCATTTCGCTTATCTTTCTTAATAGTAAATAATCAAATTCATTTTTATCTATTGTATTTTATCTACATACAGTCAAACCCTCTCAGACTGAAATCGATTGAGAATGATTTTCTCTATCAGATAAACAGAGGTTTCAAAATAACCGCAATATAATGATTATAAGGACATTTATCGAATATCGCGTTTGCTGTCAACGTTCCGCAAATTTCACGGTCGGTATAATGAACTTGTATGCGATTACTGTTTCACTAAATGAAATGTTGAGTTACCTGTTCGATAGCAGTTGTTTAGTTGTCTGTACCAATTGTGACCAGGGTTTGTTCCTCACTTATTTCATTTGAATTTGACTGTAGACTTGCACGGATGTGGCAGGTCGGTAAGAGCTGCTTACTCCGCCATCTTACCTGATCCCATTTCTTGATTTCCAAAGGTCCGTGTTTGTTCAATATTCTCCAGATTTGTATATTGTATCCTAGGAATCCTTACGATTGATACTTTGGTATCTGTGATTTTTATATGTTCATACAAAATTCTGACTATGGCGAGTTCGGAACAATTGACGGACTTAAAGATCCTGTGAAGCAGTTATTATTTTATAACGATTTTTATCTTTTTTAAAGATGGATCTCGCGACAAATATTTGTTGCGCAACGTGTGTTATTCCCCCAGGAAATTCAGCTTATATGCATGCGTTGAGAATCTTTATAGTTCATTGTCGCACGATGATAAGGACTGACCTTTGTACTGTAGCATGATGTTTAGGTATCTTTCCAAAAATATTGAAATTTGGTTGTCTGTATATACATTTCACAGACGCATTAAAGGGACATTCCCTGTGTTTTTTTTTCAAAAAGAATTTCCCTTTTTTACTACTTAGCTTGATATACAATAACAAGAAAGATATATGCATAGGCATAAAAACTCTTAAATTCCCATATATTTTGTGAAAAGTGCTTCAGAAATCCAGGTTTGGAACTTTTTCACTTACAATTGAAACATTCAGTCATACTATTTGTATATGAATACCACACCGGCCCTTACCTTATTTTCGCAAAATATATATGCAAATAAGATTTTTATGCCTGTGTACAGCTCTTATTTGTTTTTGTACATTAAGTACAAGTAGTAAAAGTAGAAAAGATTGAAATAAATAAACACAGCAAATACCCCTTTAAGACATTGTGTAAATAGAAAAATCTACAAGATACTCAAAGCACACTCAATTTGGCCGTTTTGTGATACATTTTACTTGATTTGTCATTTAGATTTTAGATGACTATATAATGAAATATAATTAATCAACTATTGACACATTGGCCTGATACGGAATTTTCTGCTCAAACAATATCAATTCGAAACTAAGCCAATATTTAAAAACTAAGCCAATATCGAAATTAAAATATTGAAGTCGCGTGACTAAACGGAAATTAGACGGCCGCCATTTGTTTTTCAAATCGAACATTACGCGCATCTTTTCCGCGCACCATTGGCCTGCATGGAATTGAAATTGACCGAGTTAAATAATGATATGCTCATTAAACAGTGATTTCCATATTGGCTCAGGCCAATACGATAGACCTCGTTGCAATAAGTAGGTCAATATAGAAATCACTAAATACATTAATAACTTGAAGTACTTAAAATTATTATATTTCAAAGTAGAGATACCAAAGTGTTCATGTTGTTTGTTTGTTCGCTGTTTTATATCCTGTCAACAATCTTTCACTTACATTGAGATGTCAACAGCTGTAGGTAAAGTGTTACAAATTTTGACCTCTGTTATGGACTGACGCAATGCAGTAAAAGTTCCTTTATGTGCCATGCCTTCCGCGTCACGGGACCTCGGTTTTAAGACTCATCCGAAATCCCGTGTCTTTCACTCCATATGTTGATGCGAAGGACATCCATTAGCCCGTATTCAAAAATAATAAATACTATACAAACACGAACTTTGGAAAATCAGGAAGTGAGATCCGATAACATGGGATTGTGAGCACTCCCTGCTCAGCAGTCATTTTTCGTAAATGTACAACATGCCAATGGTAAAGCGTCACCAGCGGCTATTAGGGTGCAAATTGTCTAACACCTTCCCAAAATAGTCCCGATTTAGATAATGCTGCTTTAAAGAAAAAACATCTTTGTTTAAAGGCCCATGACCAGCGATTTACACTCAGTAAAGCTGTTCATTTTGTTTTAAATGGTAAAATATTTATATAAAGTTATTATCTTCCCATTAATTACGCTTCTGGGTGAGTCTCTGTTTTCTAGCAATCTGAGATTGAAGATTAAAAAATGATTTTTACTCGTAACGACAATAAATACAAACGGAGTTGCGTAATATTCAAGGCAACCTCAAATGAATAAGTTCAACATATGGGTTATTGTCATCTCGTATCCATCACAACTCGTACCTAAGTGAATTGATTGAGTCTTACCCATGTTTTATCTAACTCGTGCCCATCGATTAACTCATTCGTGCCCGTCGCCTGTTTAACTGTAGAATTATTTATGAAGGTATACATGTATTTACCAACAAGGTAATTACCAAAATGACGTTTGGAATTAAATGACATACAACTATCTGTAGGCGGATTAACCTTTGGATTATCTTGCGGATGATGCTACTAAAGTTTTGGTTATGACAATCTTTATCTTTATTCCCCACTGGATACTCGTAGGTAGGATAACAAGAAAGAACGATTATTCTTGTCAGTGTAAGTAAAATGTCATTATTCTTTATTACCTAATTATTGAACGTGTCCAGGACAAGAAAGGGTTCAGGAGACTACATCTCGCCAGGTAATATGGATATAAAGTAGAGGGGTCGTTAGAATTTTCGAACTTTTGGCAATCTGATTTTAGTTTCGAAAACAAAGAAATTTAGAACCCCGAATTTGCGTAGATGTTTATATAGATGAGCGCCCTCATAGTCGTAAAACTACGGTTCAGAGTCGCAATGCACTTGCCTACCCGTGGTTTCATGTACCCGAAATCACTCTTACCTAATGAATATTTATAAAGGAGTAAGGAATGTTTAATTTATCAAATCACAGCAGTAGTCCATTGATCTAATGCAATTCTGAAATTGTTTAATAGCCTCGATCTGATTAGCTGACGAATGCGTGAGCACCGTTAACTCGCATTGGCTGAGGCTTCATAAATAATAGGAAATATGCACGAATTATTTCGGGCACATGGAACTAAGGGTAGGAAAGAGTATAGCGATTCCGGACCGTGGTTATACGACGATGGGGCTCCCATACTGTTTGTTTACACTAACTAGTATGACAAAACTGAACAGAATGAAACAAACCGAAAAAGCGTAACGGGTATTCATGATTCCTGTGTAGAATAATGATCGAGCCAGGGTAATTTTTCTATGTGCTTGAGAACTAAGTCATCGGTGTAGCCATAATTCCTACGTTATTGTGTACAAATCAGTAAAACGATGGGTATGACTCTTCAAATTGTTTTGGTTACGAGTCAGTCAATCTTAGGCATGATCGACTAGGCTAAAGGGGACACGAGTTGAGATGGGCACGAATTGAAATGGATCCGAGTTTACCAACATTCCACAAAGACGTAAACAAGTTGCCAAACTGGTTGAAAATAAACAAAACACAAAGGACAGAAAAAGAAGGGAGATAGAATCGATTAAGAATTGTGCTGTGCTTTTAGGAACACAAATAGAGCTTTGAAATGCTTTGAGGAAGGAAATGAAGCTGAAAACAAATTAATAATTTGCCACCCTTCTTTGAATTTCCCCTGAAGGAACCTCATTCTGTCAATGCTATTTATATAACACTTCTGTTCAATCGTAGAGTCTCAAACTGGTCGGATAATACCAATACTTTCTATTGTTTTATTTACTTAACTTGAAAGTGGTAAAAGTATATGTAAAGAAATACAATATTTTTATTCAGAGAAATGAATAATTGCAGTTTTCGATGAAATACTTCCCATAATTTGACATATTCATGTTTGACATGCCTTC